>MCFK01002752.1:6755-34550 GCA_003610855.1 Erysiphe neolycopersici | reverse complement strand
GGAATTTGGATTGATGCTGGACGCTTAGAGGGGGCTGTAGGCTTAAGAATATGTCTTGCAACTATATTCTTACTAGGGAGTTGGGAGTCTGACGGTGTTGAAGGTGTCGCGAAAGGGGAAGGGGAATTGGGAATAGGGGGTTTTGGGGGAAGTGGGGATGGTTCATAGCTCGTTTCCGTCGAAGAAGCTTGCGTTTCCTGAGATATTGCCATAGAATCACTCATGTTATTGCATGCAGTGTAGGCTCTAAATTTAATAATGAAATCTATCTTTCTATTTGTCCGTGATTTAACATTTATTAGTCGGAAAAAAGCTTTAATCCCGATTAGGCAAAGCGCATAGGACCCGAAGATTAGAAGAACATAATTTTTTTGGTAAAGTTTATAGTAAAACCGTGATCATAATTTTGCCTTATATTGGCTTATCACTTACATCCAATGAGTTCATCTGCATCTAAGAGACGTAAATTGGATGTCCAAGATGATGTAGAACAAGGATATCAAAGTAGCTCATCAGCAGATTGTAATGAATCGATGCGAATTAGTCCGATTCTGAGCAAATCACGACCTCCAGAACAAAATTTTAAAGGAGCCCGCGAGAAGCAACAACATGATTACAGAGAAAAAACACATGTTATTGGCGGAGAATATAGCTCTAGTCTATTCGAACTCCAGGTAGATGAGCTCAGGGCAGAAACTGAGCTATCTTATGAGAAGAAATTTAAAGGTGTAGAAAATATTCTCCATAGACTAAAGAGTTTGATCGAAAAAGCCGAGCCACAAGAATCTAAACCTGTAAATAAATCTACACTACTACAACTTAATGACTGATATCTTATGTTAGATCTCAGATGCCTCAAGACTTTTACAAAAATCGTACGGAATTACTGTGCCATATCCTGATCCTAAGCCTGACAAGAATGTTGCTTATAAAGTAGCTTTTGAAAGGCCCTTGAGTTTCAATGTCATTGGAAGCTATGTATTAAAGACCATGATTAAATCAAAGTCAGCTCTAGGCATAGATCTTATAGTTGTCATGCCACATTCTATATTTCAGAATAAGGACTTTCTAAATTACAGATATTTTTATAAGCGTGCCTACTACTTAGCTTGTATAGCTGCCATACTCGAATCAAGTTCTATAAAGGACTATGAATATTATTTTGAGAACTTGCATGGCAACGACCTTCACCCGATCTTAGTTGTCAAACCGACATGTAAGTTATATTTTACTGTAAATTGTAAGAAATACTAATTTTAGTTAGCCGTATCATCAGCATATGAAATCCGTATTATACCCGCAGTTTCTCAAACGCTATTCTCTCTACCAAAACTAAGACCAACTAGAAACTCAATTAGATCGAGAAAAGGGGATGACTCAGAACCCGAAAAACTCCTACCTACCCCTTTCTACAACTCATCTTTAAGCTCTGATTGTAATATTGAGTCTTATTTTAAATTGCTTCATGCTACATCCAAGATTT
The DNA here is from genome assembly GCA_003610855.1 of Erysiphe neolycopersici. Taxonomy (NCBI): domain Eukaryota; kingdom Fungi; phylum Ascomycota; class Leotiomycetes; order Helotiales; family Erysiphaceae; genus Erysiphe; species Erysiphe neolycopersici. The sequence continues at coordinate 33,067 of MCFK01002752.1, read as the reverse complement.
CAACAGGCTTTAAAGATGCATGCATATTGGGAAGAATATGGCTTCGTCAAAGAGGTTTTGACGGAAGTATTTGTGGAGGTGGATTTGGTCACTTTGAGTGGGCCGTTATGTGTGCTATACTTCTTAAAGGAGGGATTCCAAAAGATTATTTAGCACTATCTTCTGGCTACAGCAGTTTCCAAATGTTCCGATCTTTTCTCCAATTCCTTTCAAAGAGTGATTTGGCCATCAAACCTTTTGTGCTTGATTCAATAGATATTGGTATTCAAAAATCAAATGTACCAATTTTCTATGATAGTCCACGTGAGCATAATTTATTGTATAAGATGAGTCCATGGTCGTATAAACTTCTACAGCTAGAAGCCAAAATTACCTTAGATATGCTAAGTGATAAGAATTTCAATCATTTTGATTCAATCTTCATCACCAAAATATCTCAGCCTCTACTGAGATTCGATTGCGCATTCTCAATATCTCTTGGCCTTCCAAGGGTGCAAGAATCTTGTACAGACCACATTCCAAAAATTAGGAATTTTTCTAATAGGTTATACCATGTACTATTGAAGGGGTTGAAAGACAGGGTAAGGCTTATTTACATAAAAGAACCTGCGCCTAAAACTTGGCCCCTAAAATCTTCTCAGCCTCCTCGTGTTAATGACTCAGTCATTGTTTCGGTTATTTTTGACCCAATTAATGTCAACCGTCTTGTTGACCATGGCCCTTCAGCTGAAGAGGATAAAAAAGCTGCCGAATTTCGTAAATTCTGGGGACCAAAGTCAGAGCTGCGAAGATTTAGAGATGGAAGTATTTTGGAAACCCTTGTCTGGCCAACTGGGTCTACATTATCTATCTTTGAGAACATAGTATTGTACTTAGTTGATCGCCACTGGGACTCAGAAACAGCCAAAAGCACTAAGTTTTTAGTAGATGGTATGGAAAGCTTACTTCCTGACTTAACGGCTGACCATAATCAATTTAAAGCCTTACAAGATGCTTTTAAGTCCTTGGAGTCACAAATTCGTAACCTTGAGGGCTTACCACTTCAAGTGAAGCACCTCTCATCGGTTGATCCCCAACTACGGTACACATCAATTGAATCGCCTTCTTTTGGTCCTGGGAGACCTATGAAAAAACCTGCCAATGTTTTGATTGAATTTGAGGTGTCTGGAAAGTGGCCTGAGGATTTGACTGCCATACAGCGAACTAAAGCAGCATTTTTGCTCAGAATAGGTAGTCTTCTGGAAGAAGCTAATGCAAATATCAAGACAAGGCTTGGCCTTGAAAATGAGTATCGGTATTTGCAAAATTTTAGTTTTTTAGACGTCATTTATTTGGACGGACCAGTTTTCCGTCTTAGAGTAGATTATGACAAAGAACAAACTCTTCTACAGCGACAAATAAAGAACAAATCAGCCGAGAGATATCTCCGTGACGATGCTGTTCTGGCATTCTCGGTATATAAAAGAGATTACATACAGCTTCCACTTCTAACCCAATCAATATGTATACAATGTACTCGGTGTCCTCTCCTATCTAGCTCCATTCGCCTTGTAAAACTTTGGTTTAGTCACCATATGCTATGTAGGCACTTCAGCGAAGAGATTATCGAACTAATTGTTGCTCGAACTTTTCTGCAACCATATCCGTGGCAAACGCCGTCGTCACTTACAACCGCATTTTTAAGGACAGTTTTATTTCTGTCCAAATGGGACTGGAGATCGACCCCTCTTATAGTTGATTTTAATGGCACGATGAGTAAATTCCAGATTGACTCAATAAACACTCAGCTTGAAGCATGGAGAAAAATAGATCCTGCTTTAAATCGAACTGTACTGTTTGTTGCCTCGAATCACGATCTTACAGGTACTGCTTTCTCAGCTTATAGCCCCTCAAAGATGATTGCTGCTCGTATGACTGCTCTTACAAAATCTGTCCTCAATGTAATAAAAAATACAGAATACAGACTTGACAGTACACTTCTTTTTACAACATCGCTTATTGAATATGACTTTGTGATCTATCTTTCAGATCTTCATAAAAATAAGAATAACAAAGTTATACCTAAAAACCTGGAGCTACAGTCTGAAAATGTTTTGAAAAAAGTTGGATATCAACCTATTCAGTCGTATCTTACGGAGCTAGAAACTTTATATTCGAACACTATTATTTTTTTTCATGAAAGCTTCCATGGATCTCTAATTGCAGGATTATGGAATCCTCTAGTACTGCAGCCGCGATCATTCAAAGTCAATTTACCCTATTCAACTCGTGTATGGGAAGATGATAAAGATTTTGAATGTGAAGTAGTCGTTAATCAAGCTTCAATTCTAGCAGAAATAGCGAGATTGGGGGGAGACTTAGTATCAAAAATTGTAGAAAAAAAAGATTTAAAGGTATAATTAAAGAAAAGTAAAATCTAAATCCTTGAAGATATATGTAGATTTCAATTTCATATATAAATTGGCCGTGGAGCAATATTTTAATACCTTATCTTTAAAGAAAGTATGCTGAAAACTCATTCTTCATGCCCGACTGCTTCAGATCAAATCATATTTATAAAATTGACTTCTCAGTACCAATTTCTTCTCCCGAACCATTATTTGGTTACATATTCTGATTATGAAGCTATGCAATTTGGAGCCTAGGACCTGATATGTTAGGGAGGCAAACTGACCTTTCTCTCACCTCAGTAATATTTGAGTGCGTTAATAGACTCCAAATTGACTACAAGCTTAAAATTGGCTGTAAAGGAAGCTTAAGAATCAATTTCATATTTATTCTGCTTCTCTTAGGAAAACAAACATATACATAAATTACATATAAATAGATAATATATGTCTTGCACATTGTAATAAAAGTGACATTATATCCACATCTTAAACTCGATCTCGGGTCCTCTAATTAATTTATCTATAATACTTGCTACAAAAACTTCCAGATTAATCTCGAACTACGTTCTGTTTATTTATAATCTCTATCGTAGTTGAGCCTCTGCACAATCTAGTGACAAGAGCAGAAGCTAGGCAGTAGGCTATAGAAACATTTTAATTCTCTACAGTAATAAGCCATTGATAATATTTGACATTAGATGCCATTAGTTACATCAATCCAGATGAGAAAATTTAAATTACTTCTATGTTAATGGCAGTCTTCACAAGATATGGTCCTTCTGACAAAGATTTTAATTTACAGATTTAACCTGTATTAAAATTTTCCAATAACATGTGACTAGTAAGCGCTTTTCGCTTAGATGATATTTAGATTTAGATTTTCGCATACTATATAAACATTTCTATGTGTACGAGCCTAGTCATATTTTACACATCGCTTGTCTTCTACAAAACATGGGAATTCCATTTGATTATTGTCCAGATAGACCAGATCATATCGATGCCATCTTAAACGGTCTCGATAGGTATAATCCAGAAACAACAACCATATTTCAAGATTACGTCTTACAACAATGCGAAAATCGAATTAACGATACGTACGCGAATTTAGCATTACTTAAACTGTGAGTTTCACTTCATTTCGGAAAAAAATAAATACGTCTGGTCCAAACTATTTTCTGATGATCGTTACAAAAACGTTTCCTATTACCTGATGGTTGCAGAGATTGAATCCCTCTGCTCATGTGAAGTTTTTTATTAGCTCTATCTGAGAATTTTTAATAAAATCCAATATTTAAATAACATATTATGAAAGAAGATTTGCTAATTTATAATAAAATCAATAATAATAGCTATCAATTTAATCCACATCTTACTAGAGATGAAACTATTACCAATATACTTGTCAAATGTCTGACAGTCTTTCCTTCGGCTGATTTTTCTCTTGCACTACACCTACTCCCACAATATATTTTAACGCCCATGTCAGCTTCCAAATCTTTACCTGCAGCTGGTGATGCGCCACTCTCCGAAGCTGTACAGAAACTCAATATTCTTAACAATCTCCTTTCCCAGGCATCATACTCCACATTTTGGGCTACACTTGATAGTGATGATCTTTATGCAGATCTAATCGCTGATGTCTCTGGCTTTGAAGAATTGATTCGTATCCGCATTGCATCAACTATTTCCCAATCAGTGCGAGAAATAGAAGTCCCTGTCCTTGAATCATGGCTAGGAGTGAATAGCGATGCTTTCAAAAAGTTTGTCACTGAAGTATGCTCATGGCAGATTAATGGATCATCAGTTATAATTCCACTAAATAAAGAAAATGAAGTTAAAGGAACAATTTTGCGGGAAAACGTGAAGTTTGAGCAGTTTGCAAGAGTGATACATAGAGCTTACGAATAGACAAAAAATATAAGTCCTCAAAACAAAAGGAAACTATTGTAGGCTATAAAATACGAAGTACTCTTAGCGTTGGTGTTATGGAGTTAGTCGGACTTTTGTTACTTTAAGTAAAGCACGTTACAAAATAGGAAATATTTAAATGATTCATAGATAAAATTAAATAATCGAATGACCTGATGAATTATAAGATTTACACAATTCATTCTATCATTTCAATTCAATTTTTTAAGAATTCAATACTCGCCTGAAAAATGCTAAAAAAATTTAAATAGTACAATCTTCAAAACGATTTTAACTCCTTACACCTCATTAAGTACAGTTAAGTCAATGTGATGACATCCTTTCCCCTCCAAAAAAGGTTCAAAAATGAAATTGATTAAATGCGAATTGGAAGCCACCACCGTCAAAATTACTGGACGCAAAGTCTCCGGGCGCATACCATCCACCTTGTTGAAAATGAGCTTGACTATGACTTTCAGGATCATTTGGATCATCACCATGATCATAGCGTACTTTAAGTTCTGGATCACTAAGAATTTCATGAGCCTCGTTTACGGCAGCCATTTTCTTTTCCGCCTCTTCTTTTGAGATTCCCTGCTTATGAGCTTTATCAGGATGATGGATTTTAACGAGTCGTCGATAAGCCGCCTTAATTTGGCGTTCATCAGCATCGCGAGGAATACCAAGAACTTTGTAGTAGTCTTTAGTTTTACTACGCTTTAGTGCAATTTGAGCTTCTTGTAACATTTCATTTATCTCATCAGAATCTGGATGATTTTTGGAAGCATCATTAAGGGTCCTTATAGCAGCCTCATATTGTTCATTTTGAATTTGATTCTGTACCCGTGATAGGATACCGTAAAGGCTAAGTTTATTGTATTCAAGTGCTTCATCGCACCACGAACGTGCCTTTTTGTGGTTGTTTTGCTGGAAAAAAATGTTAGGATACTTTCTAAAATATATATTTCAAAGAAAACTTTCCTTATAATAAGCTTCACAAGTCATTTCAAGGAGAAGTGCAAGAAGTTCATTCTTGGGCTTTCCCACAATAGTCCCAGCATTCCTTAATTCCTCTAAGTCATCCTTAATCTCTTTTACTAGTCCAACTTCATCGCCAGCAGGAAGTAACGTCTTGAGTGTTTTGACGTATTGTCTTTTCTCAAGACTTAATTTCACCCCCTTAATTTGTTTCTCTAAAGTATTTTCTCGTCGATATAGCTTCTTACAACTTTTAGAATCAGGATCATAATGTAAACATTTCCTTAGTTGATCGATACCACGTACTAAATCTGCCAATTCGTAAAAAAGGGTGGCTGAGATCTGCAAATGTGGTTCTATCGTTCCTGATTGTAACTGTAATATATGTCTTAGGTCATTTATACCTCTTTGAGTCTCTCCGTTTTCAAGCAAACAGTGAGCTCGTATTTTTCTTAGATTTATCATCTTACTCGCTACCCCTATGGCTCCAGTAGAATGAACTATACATTGCTCCCAGTTTCCAGATTTTTCAGCAGATGCTGCGAGAATTGAGGCACCTTTAGCTTCTTCAAGATGAGCTAGTTCACTCACCAAGTCACCATGTGCTAGATAATCCTTCTTCGAGGCCTCCCAATCGCCGAGTTGCGCTTTTATTTTTGCACGCTGAGCTAATGCACCTTCAAAGCCTGGCTTTATCGATAAAACTTGATCAAAATCTGCTTTTGCTTGTGAGCTTTTTCCAAGTGATAGGTAAGTTGCTCCTCGTTTGAAATATGTCAGGTAATTTTGAGGATCGCGGGCGATGGCGACATCGTAGTATACAAGCGCATCATTAGTTTCGCCATTAGCCAGATGTCTATTGGCTGATACAAGAAGTGATGAGATAGGAGTATCGGCAGGAATATCTGTAGCTGATAGTGCTAGGACGAGAGTAAACGGGGATATGAGATATGAAGCTAGGACTCGTACTGAAAGATTCGCAATCATGATTAAAGCCACATAGGTGGTAAAGGTATCTAGTGTGGTAATTGTATCTTTATAATTGGAAAAACAGAAGAATGAGAATGGAATATAAAGTTCTTAAGTTCTAATTAAAATAATATAAGTTATTACATAAACTAAAATTAGTAAATATGAGTTTGACAACTGACAACTTGGCCTAATCACGACAAGGTTATTCGTGACTCACAGCCATGCCTTTTAAGTAATTTTATTCACTTTAATTAAGATTTGAAGGCAAGCCACATCCTAAATTTAACATCAATGGCTCATCTTTCTCCGGCAACAATCTTTTCACCCTCAGTCGCAAAAAAGCAAATCGCAGAAGCAAAAGAATGGAGTATCATAGACAACTGGCTGCTGGCTAAGTTTAGTGGGAAACCACCTCCAAATTTTGAACGAAACAGTGATACTCTAAAAGCATTGCTTGCACTCGCTACCTTTAACGAAAATGCCGATGAAGAAGTTTGCATGATGGCTAAAGTAGAGGCTAATGCTCTTGAGGAATTAAAAGCAAGTACATCTAAGGACTTAGACATCGATATTTTGACTTCACTCGAAAACAATCTCACGCGAGATGGCAAGTCTAGTCTGAAGGCATTATCGGATCTAAGTGTTACACTTAATCGACCCTTACCTAAGATAGAAGCATTGGGGCGACATTTAGTTGATTTACAGATTAATTCAGATACATTAGATCAAATGAGTGATCGAGTGGGCACACTTGAGGCTCATCTGAATACTGAGCTTGAAAACATAGATATCTTAATCGGAGATCTTCAAAGTCAAGCCTACCAACCATCAACTGATCTTGCTAATCAAGTTATTAATAATCAACGTAAGATAAAAGAAATATCTATGAAATTGCCAGAGTTACGTGACCGAGTAGCTTCTTTATCATTTCCTTCTTCTGAGCAATTCACAGTTACGATATATGATGTGAACTCAGAGGAGAAAAAATTCAATGAATTACTTAGAAACGTGCAAGATCTTGAATTAGAGGTCAAGAGTTATCATGGATTACCACATGATGTAAGTCTAGCTAGGATCGAGTTAGAAAATGTGCGAGCCGAGCTGTTTAAATTGATAAATATGAGAGATAATATGTTTGAGGATTTAGTAGACAGGACAAATAGTTCTGGTAAACAAACATGAGAAAAGGGTCATAGTTTTACCATATTTGCATGTGGAATGAGTGTAAAAACGAGTTTATGATACAGTTTATTTTTTATATCGGCCCCCATGCATAGCTCCTCCTAAACGTCTAAAACTTCCTAGGCTAGGCTTGTGTTTTTGCGTAATGGGATGCCCGGTCTGTGTTGCTGGAGCATCTTTCGTAGGCAACGAAGTTCCTTGAAGTCGGGTCAAATTTTTGATTGATCGGTCATCTAGCGCATTCCTAGAATTTATATCATTTATCTCTGATCCATCATCAATGTCATCTAACATTCTTTGGGATCTCTTCGCTCGGTCTTGAACACTTCGAAATTTTTCCAGTAAATCGTGCCATTTAATTCCGCTTTCCTCCCTCCCTTTCAATCTACTGGACCTATCGAAACCGGATGTAGAAACATTTGAAGGTGCGCTGTAGGACGCATAAGTGTCTGTATTTTTCTGACGTTGATTTTGGAAGGTAGAAACTGCTTCAACAACATTGTTGTTACGAGATTGTGATACATACGCTCGAGGTGCAGAGTGAAGATAACCGATAGCGCACACGCTATTCAATCTATTTTTCAATGCGGCAAACGCAGATGATTGTGGAAGTAGCATTAGGAGACCATACAAGCATTTATAAAGATGAGGGAACTTTTCGGGCTCCAAAAGTTGGAGCCTAAGATCTAAAAAAATCAGATATAGCGCTAGTTAATATAAAAAAGGCTTACATGTAAATACAGGAGACTCTAAGAGTTGGACAAGTTTATCGATTTGAATTAACATATTGACCGTCATTTCTAATTCGGCACTGATTTTGTCAGTAAAGGACTTTTTCACAAGTTAGCAAATCTTACAATACTAGGAGTAGATTATATGCTTGCTCATAAGCTTGTGCAAGAAGACATAAAGAAAATGTTGCCACGGCATTGTAACACCATGACCTAAAAAGTGCGACAAAAAAAGTTTGCCCATCCTAATAAGATATAGTTAGTCACATCATCACATTTCTCTTTTCTTAGTACCTTTGTCTCCAGATTTCGCAGTCTTTTCCGAAGCTCAGCTAGCTCTGGAGCAGTAATAAGATTATTATTAAGATTCTGTACCATGATACTTGCAAATTCAACATCCTCTTCTTTCTCTATGCAATTGGCAAGAGTCCGGTAAATTCGCTCAGCGCTTAGACTTACGCAAAGCTGACGAATGATCAAATTTCCTCGAGTTTCTAGGAGTTTTCTATCAGTTGAAAAAAGCTGAAGAAGGTTTTGCATAAACTGAGAGAAATATTCATCACCACTATTTTTCGAAATTTGAGATAGTAATTGAAGATCTCTTGTCACAACTGCCTCAGCTGGATCAGATAGAGTTTTTAGAAGGGCTGGAAAAGTGCCATCATTGAATGCAATTACTTTTCTTGGAGCTTTTCTGTGAAGCATTAAAAGCCATGTTAGTGCAGCAACTCTAGTAGCCTCATGATCATTCAAGAAAAGTAGTGTTAATGAGCTAACAGCAGCAGCATAATCTAATGCTACGGGTTGTTGTCCTTGTTGTTCCTGGTTTGATGATGGCGAAAGCTTACTGTGTGGTAGTGGTGGCGTTTGAACTTCGGATTCTCGTCTATCACCATTGCGTGACCCGGCAATAGATCCACGAGTATTAATTGACTGCTCTTTTTTATCATTGTTAACGCTTTCTTTGATAATTGAAGATGAAATTTTTGATATCTCCACAGAAGTGCTTTCCGAGAGTGTGCCTTCATCTGATAACGAAACAACATAGTCCATAAGGGATGTATTAACTCTAGCAGCTGCTTGACGAATTGTCTCAATACCACTGGCCATTGCAGGTAAGAGGTGGGCAAGGATTCGGGGAGCGAATGGTAAGACCTCCTCAGGACATATATCTAGAAATCCCACAATCCACCGCAAAGATTCTAAAAGGCTATTTTCTTCTACTTTCCGTTAGCATTACTCTGAATAAATTTAAGTAAAATCTACCGAGTGGTGAGTCTAAATTAGCCGTCAAAATTTCAAGAATTTCTTTGTAATTCACGACTACATCTTGCCCAGGGACCCAATCATCATCACTACTAGTATTTCCATCATCACCACCTGTACCAGATTCGTCTTCTTCATCTCCTAGTTGCAAGCCAGAATTCTCACTACCTAAAGAACCAACTCGCCTTCTTTTCGTATCACTTCGTGATCTCCGACTAGCTTGGATTCCCTTCTTAATCCGTGAAAGTCGCTTAATCTCACCAAGAAATCTTTCCAAAGCACCTTGCGTAGCTACACGCACATCACGATTTGGATCACTTAGAAAATTAAAAAGACCGCCTAAAAATTCAGGTAGGTATGATACGAGCTCTAAATCCGGTATAGAATCTAAAAGAGTTATCCAACCAACCAGAAATGTTCTTGTGAACGGATTAAGGACGTAAATTCTCTCCTTGAGTAAAGGAATAAATCGAGCGAGAGAAAATGCAGTCGTGAAATCATCTTGTTCTTCAATTGGTACATTGTCATTGTCATTGTCTTGAGGAGCTTCAGGGATGTGGAGCATCGAAACATAGGTCGCAGCTGATTCTGAGACGATATCTTTGATTAATCGATCAAGTAACTCAGCTCCATTTTTCACCGATAGCTCAGAATCTGCACATAGCTAGAAAGTTGTGAGTTTATCTAGGGTCAGTAGTTTGTATTATAACCAACCTTACATAAGACATCAAAGATATCATTGAAATAAGGTAGAACCTCGCCCTTTGCTACCTTGGCGATATTATACATGCTTTCACAAGCATAGTAGCGTACTCGAGCGTCTTGATCAGAAAAACAAGCAAGTACTGGAGGAACTATTTCGTCCAAGTAATGTGCCAGATCCTGTGATCCAAATCAGCAGTCTTTCAAAAGTATATCTTTCAGGTGATGCATATATACAGGCCCTAGAGCGATGGCGGCAGCTGCTAGGCCAATAAGCCCACCGTTTCTAGCATGAGGCTGATGTACAGCATACGCATAATCATTACAAAGTTGATTGATTATTTTCTTGATCTTATCCAAATCATTGGTAGCGACCAAATCTCGAATAACTCTCTCAAGGCTGCCAGAATTACAAAAGTAAGTGAAAGGCTCTTCAAAAATGGGGTCGTTAGAATACTCAAGTGCGCCAATTTTACGTTTCTCGTATATTTTATCGTTCAGAGCTCGTTGGATACCCGGATCCATTTTGAGCTTCCCATATAAATCTCAGACACATATTATGTCGACGAGGAACATTAATCAACCAATAAAAGCTGTATTGATATTCCGTCCGACTCTAGATCAGATGATTGTATAAGATACACCTTAATAATATAGATGGAGGTTTTCGTGATAAAGCGTAATGTTTTTTGGAGAATGCTATAACTAGTAATTCAGTTGTTATAGCAAGCACATGGAACGTAACATGATTGTAAAGTGATCTTTTGAGGTCTCGAAACAAAACAAGATCTTGGTAAACAAGGTTAGTTTCACGAGCTATACGACAAACTAGTCAACCTACGAAAATATGGAGGATATAGCACGTTCGAAAAGTTGGAGTTTCAATCATTACACAACAAATAATTCATTCTTCTCAAAGCCTTCACTGAATCTTAAATGCGATCGCGTACCACTCTGTGTCTCATTCCTTAATAAGGCAGGTCTTGGTCTATGACCTCATGGCGATCTCTTTACCATATGAGATGCTATTCATTATGAAGCCCCTGCTATAGCGATTTTACAACCATACTGAGATTTTTTTCCTAGCATATAAATACAATTGACAAACATTACGATATCATCATATAATTAGTATCTTTTCTAATGATTTTACAATTATCTAACAGGCGCTCGTCATCATTAGCCTCAAATAGCTTTTGTTCTCTGTTGTAAGTTAAGACGAGTTAGCCCTATTGTATTGCTTCAGGATAGAACAATAAGTCATTAACAATAGTCGAGTCGTTGATCTATTGAGTTCGGGTTAGGATTTGAAACCCTCAAACCAGCAATTATACGAGTTTAGAATTTAGAGCACCGCTGTTACGATGGAGTGTACGACTTTTTATAGGCTCAGATTTATGTATATACATAGACACAATTTCCTACTATTTGGTTTTTGTAATTTTTTGATTTAAATTTTTATTTTTATAAGATTTGTTTATTATTTTTCCTTGAGAATGTCCTCGAAAACTTTGTACCAATATTTCAAAAGATATTACTTTTAGAACCAATACGCAATTTATAACATTGTCCCTGCGTCCCCTTAAACTGTCTCTCACATAAGGAGAAAGGAAGCATCAAGATGTATAAAATCGACGATAAAGTTTAAAGTTCCGGTTGAATTATGAAAAAATACAATTATTCTCTATAACTTTAAATCGGTAGATATTACAGTTTATTTACTTTTTATCTTTTTTTCTGCCTTTAAATCATTTGCATTTAAATGGTATTTTGAGGTATTGGTACTTGGAAGTTTTATTTTTGGACCGGTGTGGTACACAAGCTAATGTATTATTTTATTCAATTTAGTGGTCTTTATGATAGAATTGTAGGTCTTAGGGTCTGTGCCTTGATAGAGCAAAGAGTCAACAAGGAGTGAAAGGATAGACAGACTTAGTCTAAATTGTATATACTCTATTAATTAATAATTATTAATTTCTAGATGAATTTTTTTATTTTTATCGTCCTATTTATGTCTGATAAATTTAACAGTGTATTTCGATAATGAACCCCACGGGCTGGATGAGGTGTGCTTTTTCCTCAACGGCCGGATCGATCTACCATTAGCCGACCTGGTGAAATATCTTGTGTCCATCTAATATGAAACACGCCTGAAAACAATTGGGCTTTGATAAAATATAAATAAAGGAAATCGTCAATTTAATGGATCACAGAGGAACCAAATCTAGAACCCAGATAGGTTGTAAAGACGAAATCCTCTCACGCCGATATGTTGAAGGGCTGATTGCTGATGGAAAAACAATCATAATTGTTGATAATAATGTCCTGAAAGTTGACGCATGGTTAAAGTATCATCCTGGGGGAGAAAAGACTATTCTCCATATGGTAGGCAGAGATGCTACCGATGAAGTCTCTGTGTACGTCTACTTTATGCTATTTGAGTTATCAAAGAATGATACTCCTATGAATTAATGACTGAATACTAGCTGACTGGTACATATAAAGCTTGCACTCGCCCGAAACCAAGAGGCAGATGATGAGGTATACTATTGGACGCGTTCAAGGCCGTTGGTGCAATTTCTTGCCACCAATTCAAGGTGGTACATTCCGAAAATTTACCAACGAGATAGAAATCGACTCAGAAGAAGAACTTGAATTATCCTCAGCCAACTATAGTTCATCGGAAATCTCAAGAAGCCCATCACCAATATTCGAAAAGGATATCCCACACCTTCGCCGCAATATTATGTCATCCTATAAACCTAATAAACCTTCCACGCATTCCTCCGCTCATCCAATCAAAGACACAGAAGTAAGTATGTCTGTCTTAGATAGCTTGACAAAAGAGCAAATAAGCCTCGACACTGCAAGATACCCATCCCTTGACGCTGTTACGCAAGAAGTAGTGGTTGAAAAGTATCGCGCTTTACATAATAGTCTTTATGAGGAAAAATTATTTGATTGTAATTATGGGGCATACGCAATTGAAGCTTGTCGATATTTTTTCTTGTTTGCTATGATGATGATTTGCCTGCAGAGAAGCTGGTACACATTAAGCGGAGTGTTTCTTGGGTGTCTATGGCACCAGCTTGTCTTCACTGTTCATGATGCTGGACATATGGGGATTACTCACAATTATACATATGATACCCTCATTGGGATTATCATCGCAGACTTTATTGGTGGATTGTCACTAGGGTGGTGGAAACGAAATCACAACGTTCATCATGTAGTCACAAATTCACCTGAGCATGACCCCGACATCGAGCACTTACCTTTCTTTGCTGTTTCTCATCGGTTTTTTGACTCTTTGAAATCATCATTTTATGAAAGAGTTATGAGCTACGATACATTTGCTCGTCTAGTGATCCCTTATCAGGCATACTTGTACTATCCGCTACTTACATTTGGCCGTTTTAACCTTTATTTTTTGTCCTGGGATTATTTAATACGTGGTTTAGGACCGAGGAAAGGACCTGCTTGGTGGCATCGGTGGCTAGAGATTATAGGTCAAATTTTTTTTTGGTATTGGTTTGGATATGGGATTTTGTACAAGACTATTTCGTCTGTGTCAGGTCGCCTGTCTTTTGTGTTAGCGAGTCATATGATAACTATGATCCTGCATGTACAGATAACCCTGTCTCATTTTGCCATGAGTACAGCCGAGCTTGGCCCGAACGAGTCATTTCCTCAGAAAATGTTGCGAACCACAATGGACGTTGATTGTCCGCAATGGCTCGACTTTTTCCATGGTGGCTTACAATTTCAGGTCATTCATCACTTATTTCCTCGGATGCCCCGACATAATCTACGTCGAACCCAAAAACTTGTACAAGAATATTGTCAAGAAGTAGGAATTCCTTATGCTCTTTATGGCTTCGTAAAGGGAAATAAAAAAGTTATTGCTCGACTTGAGGAAGTTAGTAGACAGGCAGCTATTTTGGTAAAATGCCAGAATTTCTTAGCAGAAATAAGGGATTGATCTCTAGAGATAGAGTCAATTTTTAAGTATCAATCAAGCCTATCTAATTTGAAATAAATTCTCGTGCTCCTCTCACGTCCAACAGAATCTAATGTGTGTAGTATTTTTTTCCTTACTTGAAACATCCCAAGAAAAACTTTCCTTTTTGTGTATAATTAAGAACTTAGAAAATTCATAAGTTGATTGATATTCTTCCACCCTCACTCCCCTACTTAATCTTTTGAAATGAGAAGGTTTGATCATGATTGTTGGCAATTCTCATTAAAATTGACGTCTCTGATTTCATCAATATGAGGTATATATATACGTCAAAAATCAATTTCAGTGTGCATAAAACTAATCGAAAATCTCGTTTGTCATATCCAGTGTGCAAGTATTTGTTTTCTGTTAAAAAAAAATATGAACAAAACAAAAAATAAATAAAAATGTTCACAGTTTTGCAACTTTGGGTTTTTTTTACGTTCAATTCTATTTGTGGTTTGAAATAATTGTATGATAGACAGCTTTGGATGAAAAAGAGAAGAGCGACTAATCATAACTCCATTCAACTAAGAACAATCAGAACATAAATTAATGACTCGCAAGTCCTGTACAATAATCTGTTTTACACTTTTACAATCATCATCTTTCTTTAGAAGTGTATAGCTTTTCCATACGTAGCCATCGCAGCTTCCTTAAATGCTTCGGCCAATGTTGGGTGTGCATGACTTGTTCGGCCAATATCTTCACTTGAAGCACCGTACTCAAGAGCTAGTGTTCCTTCTGCAATCATTTCACCCGCATTGGGTCCTACTATATGAATACCAAGAATTCGGTCTGTCTCAGCGTCGGCAATCATCTTTACAAGGCCTTCCGAGTCAAGATTTGTCTTCGCTCTTGAATTAGCAGAGAATGGAAATGTCCCAATTTTATATTTTACACCAGATGCCTTAACTTCCTGCTCGTTCTGACCAACCCAGGCAACTTCTGGATGAGTATACATAACGGAAGGAATGGCGCCATAGTTAACGTGGCCATATCCTTTAGTAATGTATTCGATTACCGCAACAGCTTCTTCTTCCGCCTTGTGCGCAAGCATTGGGCCAAACGTGCAATCTCCCACGATACGAATGTGTGGTATTTTCGTCCGGTATTCAGAGTCAATAACTAATCTTCCCTTTTCATCAGCTTCAAGGCCAATATTCTCTAACCCAAGGCCGGCAGTATATGGACGGCGACCTATAGCAACTAGAACAACTTCTGCCTCGAGCTTATGTAAATCAGAAAAGAGTCATTAATTCCTCTTGATATAGAATGTCAACTTACAGTCTCTTGTTTTCCTCCTTTAGCACTCTCTACATTTAAACTTATCTTATCTTGGCCGGTCTCACCTCCAAGAACTTTTGTGTTAAGCTTGAATTCAATGCCTTGCTTTTTAAAAATTTTTTGGGATAACTTAGAGATCTCAGCATCCATTCCAGGGCCACCAATCTGATTTAAGTACTCGATCACAGTAACTTTAGATCCTAATCGTGACCAAACTGAACCCATCTCAAGACCGATAATACCACCTCCAATTACTAACATACTTTCAGGAACTTTCTGAAGCGAAATAGCACCAGTACTGGTTATGATTCGCTTTTCATCGATTTCAAGGCCAGGGAAGGGTGTAGCTTCACTTCCAGTCGCAATTAAGATATTTTTTCCGACGATCGTCTGTTCTCCACCATCAAGTAGGTTAACTTTAACTTCATGTTCGCCCGCGAATGCAGCTGTCCCCTTGATATACTCAACGTTGTTTTTCTTAAATAGAAACTCGACACCCTTCGTTAATCCGGCTACAGCAGTATCCTTGGATTTCATCATTTGAGCTAAGTTCAACTTCACGTCGCTGACCTCAATTCCACGTGCCTTTGTATCATGAAGAATCTGATGGTAGAGATGCGAATTATTTAATAAAGCTTTTGATGGGATACAACCGACATTTAAGCAAGTTCCACCTAAAGTTCCACGTTTTTCGATGCATGTAACCTATAGTGTTCAGTAAATTTGAGGCTTTATTGCCAGCAATAGTATTAATTATTTTCGAGAATGTAGTACCTTGAGGCCCTCTTGACCAGCCTTGATAGCTGCGACATATCCAGCAACACCACCTCCAATAATTACAAGGTCTTTCTCTTCTATTCATTTATTTGTTAGCTATTTCTTATTAAAAAAAATTAGTAAACTGACGAGCTTCAGTAGCATATCCCCGTCGTCTTGGTCTACTCAGACATGATTGCGATATTATAAGTTTGGATCTAATTGTATGGAAAAGAATACCATTAGTTTGAAGCTTTTCTTAATTTTGTTGTCTATGAAAATATCAATTAAACGTACGATGAGGGTGTCCTGATAGCCAACCGTACGGCCAGTCGAGGTCCTGATAAGCCTTGAAGCATTGTCTAATTCTTAAATTGTGGTAATAACGAACAAAGCTGGATGCGATGTAAAGTTTTGAAACATATATATTTGCAGGGATTCCTTACACATTAGGGACCCTAGTTTCATTTTTCCCAACGAAGCATATGTTATGTTTTCCCCTTACTCATGACGATGTACGTAATAGATGTCAATTTTGTTAAGCGCGATTGGAGAAAAGCTGTAATGTATGATCAATCCATATCCCCCACAGAAAACCAATCCGCCGCATTAAAATTGAACTGTGGTAAAGCATCACGAGCACTCATTCTCTGAATAAACTTAATCAAGAATAAAGAAACGTTTTCTGGATTGTATTAAAGTCCTAAGTCATAACTTTGATATTGTTTCACGGCAAAAAATCAAATTTTCCCGAAATTTGTTAAAATTAATATGATGATAGTAGACTCCTCAAACAACTCACTGTTAGACACCCGAACCGTGTAATAGAGTTTGATAAAATGCTATTAGCCAAGCAACTATACATTGAATACTCTCTTTTCTCTCTTCTCATCTGTCGAGTCCATTTATTGACAGAACAACTCGTCGCATTTTTCACCAGAAATGATCCTCAAGTTACCAATCCCTCTTGAGTTGATATCATTTTGGAACCTGGCTGGCAGGCTACTTTTCAGAGAAAACCTCAGCTGTAGTTTTACGAAATAGCCCTATATTTTAGGCTTATGATACTCGTTGGTATAGTAACATAAATGTTGTAGTCGTCTCTATGTTCTTTGCGCCTGGTTATCGAATCATCATTCCCTTAACAAACTTATCAACTAGAATAATTTATAAAACTATGCTTCTTATTTACAGGTCTACTACTTAGATAGCCTCATCCTTCCCTACCCTAAGAAAAAAACTTTAAAAATAAAAAGTAAATAAAGATAAAGGAGGAGAAAGGGAAGAGTTATGTGAAACTAAATCTTTGTACTCTTCTTTTATATGATTTTGCCCACACGGTTTTTCTTTTCAAGAAAGAAGATTCTTAAGAAAATTTCTAGCCACTTTACAAGCCCACTGAACTGTTTCTTTTTCAGAGCCTGCGGCGAGGTCTGTTTTACTAACAAGTTTTAAAAAAGACTCTAACCCTACAATCAATGAGGTAGGTAAGGCAGAGGTGCTGGTGGATGACTTTTTAATTTTTGCAAAATAAGAGATTATCACTCTTTCGTCTCGTCGTTCGTATGCTGTTGTAGATGATTTTTTTTGTAAGGGGAGGGCAAGGGTATTTCCTTGCCCAGGAGGAGAAAGAGAGGAGCCAACAAAGATGGTGATAAAGAAAATTTCCAAAAACATTTTAATTTGCGAGGGGAGATATGCCCAATTATTATTATCATGATTAAGGTTTCTAAGGATATCTAGACCAAGGCTACCATGAGTGACGAGATTACCATACATCTTGGCAAGATTAATAAGGACTCTAGAATTCAATATTTTTTCTTCATCTTCTTCATCTTCTGCATTAGAGTAAGAATCGTTGGCTTGTGAATCATCCATTCGTTTAAAAAGGTCCCACAAACAGTATTGAAAGGAAATCTTTAGTTTTCGAATGTTGCAAAGTTTTCGAGCAATCAGTGTATAATATGGATTGTAAGAATTTTCGGCTGCAATACAGCGAATTAAAACTTTAGGGATCTCGTACTCTTGACTTTTTTTTAATCTTAATTTTTCCAAATGAGCATATGCCTCTTGATAGTCTGAAGCAGACATTATTGCAAAAAATATTGCTCGACGGACATCAGTATTCATGCGTTGTTCTCTAGCAAGTCGCATAAGATCTGTTATTTCGGTGTCTTGACTAGGTAGAGTAGCTCGACCATCATCACTAGGGCCAAGAGCCGATTCTACATCCTTATTATGCCCAGACCAGCTAGCACCGACAAGCCACCATTTTCCTTTCTTATCAGAATCATGAATGTCCTTTAAACCTATTCTAAGTGGCTCCATGGCCTTGATAGTTCTATTACTTAGGGTCCCTAGTATTTTTTTCATTTGGATGATATGGCTAGAAATGATAGCTGAGTTTGCACCTCCCGTCTTCATACGATTATTTTTAAGGTCGATTATTGTATCGATCATGAACTTTGTTCTTACGGATATCTCCTGTTCTTTGAGTTTGGTTCTTGCTGCCCGCACCATAACTACAACATCTTTTAGAGAAGATGGATCATCTTGACGCAATTGAGGGCCACATGTTCGAATTATTTTAAGAAGAAGTTCAGCATTAAGTTCGGTTAATTCTCCCAGTATAAAGCGTATGTAGTCAAAGAGAAGATTACTTCCTACAACTTGAAAGATATAAATCATGGCGATAAGCATTATGAGATTAGATGTTTCTTTAGAAGTCTCTGACCCGGGATTGCTTGATCTAAAAGCGATTGCACGCGCATAATATTCGTCCCATAGAGAGACAATTCTCTGAATAATCTCGGCTCCAAAATCAGTTCCAATCACTTTATAAATTGCAGTGATGAGCCCTGCGGGAAGAATAATAAGCGTATCGGGAAGACTAGTTGGTACACATACAGATTCTAATAAGATATCTGTTAGTGTAGAGGTGACATCTTGGCGTGGGTGCAAGCGATATAGGTTTTCAATTTCGCCCAGGATTGAAATCAGGTTCGATTCTGTGATTCTATTTATTAAGCCTTGCACTCGTCTTCGTAGGCGAACTAAGTCTTCAGAATTATGAATGTCTATTTTTCTCAAAGATGGAGGTTTATACATTTCAATGTGAGAGGGGTCTTTCGGAGGTACGTATGGATTTTCTCGAAGACGAGCAGGTCTTGATTTGTCAAGCATGTCCTCAGAATCGAAGCCACTAATGCTATCGCTGTCGATTTCATCTTTCTTAGTCCGAAATAAATCTGTAGATTCCTGCTTGATCTGAATGTGCTCATCAGCAATGGTGTCAAAGCCTAAATTTGATTCCCCACTTGTCGTTAATTTACGTTCAGTCTTAGATCTAGAAAGCGATAAGGTGCGAGTACTTTCTTTTTCCCTTGTTAATTCTTTCTGAACCTTAAGTTGAGCTTTTTGAGCAAGTTGCCTTTTGTTTTTAAGCCATTGGTCTCCTTCGGTTTTTGTAGTATCTCTCTCTACCGCATCTGAATCATCTCCAGTGTTAAGATCACCCAGTAGATCATCTAATCCATCATCTTTGAAAGATTGAGGTGTTTTTTTTGATTTTTTAAGCCCAAGCTTCCTCTCAAGTTCAGCAATTTCTCTGTCTTCTTCAAAATTTTTAATCCTTGAATTTGATCGTTCGGGACTTGATATCGGGCTCGAAATGTGTCTCTCGTTATCAAGGTCAGGTTTTGGTTGTCGTCGGGATGACGATTTATCGAGAGAAGCATTGTGCAACAATGTATTTTGTACATGATATTCTCTATCTCGACTATCATTTATGTGAGATTTTACACGTTTTTGAGGCGGTAGACCATGGTGGATGCTAGTTCTCTTCTTCCGTTCAGCTTTACGTAATTCTTTCCTGGCACTTATATGGAGTCGGAACTTTGAACTGCCATCTGCATTATTCGCTGTGTAATTGTTAACTTGAACTCCTTAGTAAATACCCTCTAGAATGCTAACGTTGTTCAATTTCACCCAAAATAGAGCTGGGGAGTTTAAGTTTGTGAGTATTTTGCTTCATGCTTTTATCTGAAAACGTAGTTTATGTTGTCTGAGATAATAGATTCCTGATGACAGAGTTGTCAAATCTCTTTATTGAGATCTTTTCAACAAAATAGTTTTCTTGTAGGTATTAAAGTATTCGTATTGATTTTGAGGTTCTTTTTAAGCTTCAACACATCAACTCAAGTTTAAGTTAATTACACTCCATGATCTAGAATATTGATCTTCTTCGAATCAGTAACTTTAGAAATATAGCTCAAAGCTCAAAACAATATACTTAGCTCAGCAATCTATCTTATGGGACTCAAATGTCCACATCACTAAAGAAGCTTTATATTTCTATGACATTTATTATAACGTTTAATACTAAAAATTTTGATATTTAAAAATGCAATCAAGTGCTTTGTTTGATGATATAATTAAAGAATACAATCCCCTATAGATCTTATTAGCACTTCCATTTCTTGGAATATAAACCTCAAATAAGAGTAATTTGGACAAAAGTTGAAGGTATTAAATCATTCTTATTTAATAGTCTTTCTATCTAATGGATTAATTAATATATTATAATAAAATTGTGATAAAAGGACCCTCAGAGATAACTTTTTCCTACGCAACTTATTATTAATAAGCTTTAATAATTTTTATCTTATTGTGTTAATAAGCTATTTTTCAATAACTAGGCAACAAATTTAGAGATCTATCTTTTGAAAGTCATGATTTCCAGTTTGAGGAACTCGAAGTAAACATTGCTTTTGGAGCCTAGTTTAGTTAGCTACGTGACCTTTTTTCTAGATAGAAATTCTACAAACCACCCCTCACTCATTTAACTAACAGATTCGCCATCGAAAAATTTGGCAGGAATTCTCGCATTAAAGTTTAATCTAGGGACTAAGGATATACAGAATGCTCAGTGGGCATCTAAGCAATGAAGATGTGCGTCTCACTTTTAAAGTATTACTTTACTTGTAAATACCACAATGACTAACGCAATATTGTTTCATTTAGTTTTTCATTCGGTTATCGTCACTTTTTGATGCATACCGTGATAAAACTCATGGCAGTATTTATCTAACACAGAAGCGTTGTACGAAAACCCTAATCATGATATCTATATTTGAATCATCTTTTCACTAATATGAGAAGGATGTAGTAAACTACAATGTAAACGAAGAACCGAGTGATAAGTCCATGATGCCATCTCTTAATGATCCCAAACCTTCGAAACCGTTACCAATTCTCATACGAGCTTCCGATGGAAGATCAGGACGTTTAGCAAGCAAAAAAATAAAATTATCTACTGTGGTAGAAGCCAATAATCTAGAAGGGTTCTTTGCAAGATATATGGAGATCTGTAAGTTGGGTGCAAGTAAAATGAAAAAGAGGGATCGAAGCAAGGCCAAAGAGAAATTAAAAGCTAAAAAGAAGCAAATTGCAGCTACATCTAGAGTATAGGTGAAGAGCAAATCTAAATAAAAATTAATGAGCAAAACGGTTTTAAATTTCCAGAAAGTTGGGTTATGACAAAAAATAATTTCAAGCTCCATGTGCTTGAGAAACAAAAATGCTTTTGAGATATTCCGAATATCGTAGCAAATATATTTTGAATAGTGTCAAGCTGTCGCTATATTCTAGAATGTCTATTCTCCAATGTTAGGAGTTCAATTTAATTTAATAGTTTTAATATGACAATTGGTTACATTAATTCGAGATAATGATTTGAGGTTGTGTTAGTATGATGGTATGTGAAGTCTTGCATTGTATAATAGGATTTGAGAATGGATTCAATCTAGTATTAATTTAGAACTATCAATTTGAGAGAATAAATATATGGTAGTTAAATTTTAATCCATTTATATCAAAGCAATTACAGAAGATTAATTGATATGAATATTCAACATTATTAAACATTAGCTGAATCCGTCATAGCAAAGCATCGATTCTATATCTTGAGTGTTTAACATGTTGAAGATTAAGTTGGAGATAAAAATTTGAAAATTTTAATGAGACAAAATAAACAATGACTGATGCTGACAGACTTCTGGACAATCCAAAATATATACATACTTTCACATGATTTGATCTTGCGTCAAACTCGTGGCTTCTGTTTCCATCGCATCGCCATTACCAGCAGGTGCTTGATATTTTACAAAACTGAGTCCAAGTGGGCGGCCACCGTATTGGTAGCCAGAAAATTTTTCAATTGCAGTTTCTGCACTCTCAATTGCATCAAAACGTACAACACCAGTCCCTCGGGAACGACCATTTGGTTCATACTGGATTTCAGCTTGTTCAACTTTGCCAATGGTCGTGAAAAGTTCCACAAGGTCTTCATTGGATGTAGACCAAGGTAGCTTAGAAAAGTTTAGTAAGCGTTTCAACATATGTCACCAATTTACTCACATTTCGTACGTAGATTGTTTCTGATCTTTCAGTTCCAACGGTAGCGTAATCAGTAAACGGATTTGGAACGGCAGATATTCCATCATAATTGCCTCCTCCATAACCACCGCCGTAGCCAGAACGACCACCACCATAAGAGCCACCGCCGTAACCTCCCCGGCTCCCATAACCTCCGCGGCCACCAAAGCCACCTCCGTATCCCCCTCGGCCTCCAAATCCACCACGACCTCCAAAACCGGAACTAGAGCCAGCAAACCTGTCTTCACGAACTTCTAATGGACGGCCTTGCCAGTCATAGCCGTTAAACTGCTGAATTGCATTACGGGCATCATCTGAGGATTCAAATGCAACAATGCCAGAGCCTTTTGGTCGACCATCGGGTCCAACATGAACGTCTGCACGAACAACAGCTCCATTTCGTGCTGGGTCCAGATAAGTTAATTATGAACTTATATATATAAAGTTAGCAAAGCGGATACTTACCAGCTTGACGGAAGAGATCCTTTAGATCCTGCCAGCCAACCGTATATGGAAGCTATTAAAGTTAATATTCATAACCGAGTTGAGATAGTAGTGGGACTTAAGGATAACAAACGTTTGATACGTAAATTTGACGTCCACCTCCTGGTGCACCGCCGGCACCTCCGAGGCTACCGCCAACATGGCCTCGTCCTGATCCGCCGTCATATGTGGACCTGCTCGTTGCAGGCGGACCGGTAAATCGTGGTTCTGCCTCGCGGTCCTATAAATTGTTGATAAGCTAAAGTTCAGAAATTGAAGCCCTATACGTACTTCGCGAACATAGACAAGTCTGCCCATAAGGCTCTGATTACTTAAAGTGTTTACTGCTTGTTGTGCTTGTTCCCTTGTAGCATATTCAACAATACTTGGGTAAGTTAGTCTACAACTCTTCTCCGATATAAAATGATTAACTCACCCGCATCCCTACATCACCCTCGGAACAACGTCCAAATCCGTCAATCCAACATTCCATCAGAAACCATAAAAAGAAAAACCAGCTACGTATAGACGCCCACCTTCGACATTCCATTCGGAAGCAACAAGACATCTGCAAAGAGAACTTCTCCAGCTAATTTAAACATGTTCGTTAGTTAAAAAGCAACAACTCCAAGTTTGTTAGTGACTTACCAGATCTCATAAAATCTTTTAGGTGATGCCATTTCACATCATAACTCAAGTTGCCGACATAAACACTATTTAGACTTTAAAAGATGATAATCTTAATTTTTCCAAATGACACTAACCGGCGGTCTTGTTGTGATGATTCTTTAAGACTTGATAGCATTTGTTCTCTAGCTTGAGCCCTATCTTCATATGATCTGTGAGGAGCTCCAGCACCAACTGACATACCTCCACCAATTGGTGATCGAGAGCGCCTATCACTGATATGACGACCTTCTCTACTGCGACTACGAGGACTAAAAGAACGACGTCGATTGGATCGTGGAGAGCGGGACCGACGTCTCGGAGTTCTTTCGCGCTGCGATCCGTAAGTCTCAATCTCGGGCATTAAGTTGTTTGGATCAAGCAGTGTGGGAGTGCTGTAAGGGAAAAGTGCAGGAAGGATTTTGATTTTAGTTTAGTAGCCAGCAAGGTAGTTTTAGCGCCCTGATTTGTCTCAAAGTGAGATCGTAATCGGGGAGGCAGGGTGTGAAGTAATAAAAATCAGAGGTTGAAATAAAGAGAGTAATAGATAGTAACTCACTCCGGATCGGTAATTATCGTCTGTGAATACGTTAGTTGAGAGAGAATAAACTGCAGGAATAGAATGTAAAAAGCAAACAAGATTCAATCAAGCGGTTTGGAAAATATGGTTGTTGAGGGAGGAAACAGAACTATTACAGGAATAGGGCCGAGGAAGGATGAAAGCGATAAGAGCGAAACTAACCTGCACCAGACATCTTCCTGGATAAGTTTACTCTTTTGGCGGATAGAGTCAGTTCTAAGAGCGACTGAAAGGGAAAAGGGGGGCGGGCGGGTGCCTACAAAACCTGAATAGAAAACCAGGATATTGGTTAGCGAAACGTTAACGAATAAGAAAAATGCATTTGGAGAGCACTGGGGGGGTGGGAAGGAGATGACCAGGGCATTGGATTAGTTGGGGAAAACAGCGAGTAAGCAACACCAGCAACAACAGGTGGGGCAAGGATTCCTAAACGCTGTCTGGCTGGATAGCTGACCGAAAGAGTGGTTGGCTGCTTTGATGCTGTGCTTGAATCTGTATTTGACAGCATCAATTTATCCTTTATATGCCATTCATCCGATGCATCCTTCGATTCTCCATTTTTATCTTTATACGGGTTGCTTCCTGTCGTCCGAGTGTTATTTGGCCTCTCACTCCTCGAAACTTCTGGCGCATGGCTTTGGATAAGTTTTCTGGCAAAAAAATCGTCTCGAGGGAGTTGCCTGGAAATAAGAGCAGAAAATTCGTTCCATCAATAGCTACTGAACCCGATTCGATCGCCTGCCTGGCAGACCCGCCGCCAGAAGAATCTTCATCTTCAAGTTGAAAGAGGAGCAAAGTAGAGAAACGAAAAGCAGTAATCTAGCCACTTACTGTAAAAAAATCAGCGAAAGTCTTTTAATTGATGGGCAGCACGATGAATTGATCAACCCCCTTCTTAGCTGTAAGGAAATAATTACACACCAAAGATTTGAAGTTTTCAGAGCCCAAAATGATGACAGAAACGATGATAATTCAGAATATTAAAGAGACAAGCTTGTGTTTTATTGTGGGTTAGAGTTGGAAGATTGAATTTTGAGAGTAACCAATAATACCTTTTAAATCCTAGTGAAAATTAGAGCGAGGATAGGATATGGTGTGCAAGTGAAGCGATTCGGTTCGTTGTAATTGGCTGTTGGATGAGAGTAGAACGAGCTTAGGGGAATTGACGAGAAAAGTAAGTCAGACTAACGCGGGTCGTAGCAAGGCGAAGCGAGGTTGGTTGGGAAAGGTTATTAGACACGAAGAAGAGGAAGAATGGAAAAATCAGAAGGGAAAAGGCTGGACTTGGCTGGGCTTCGCTTTGCTGGGTCTACTAGGCCTGAGTCAGTAAACAGAGCAAAGAAAGGTAGGGCAGGGGGAGTAATCGGCAATTCCATAAAGGGTAAAGTAGCTTATTCATTTAAGTCTTTCTAGGCAAGCCCTGCTGCCTGCACGCTCTACATAAATAAAATAATTTGTTGTGCGATGATTGGGTAGTTTTTTATTTATATTTCGCTATTGCTGTAGTAACATTTCATGTCTTCCCTTACAGCCAGAGAATGACAGCGCTAAGATATGCCGCTCGGCAAGGTCCCGCGAATGGCGACGCGAATACATTTTTTAGATCGACTTAGGATTAAATGATGATTATATAAGTAATTGCAGTTTTCGCCGTTCCGTAATTGCTATTCTGAACAAGCCAATCAGATTGATGAACTTGCTCTGCAGATTTCCTCAGAAACCCCGGTACATTTCTTCATACGACATTTTCAACATTATGTAATAAATTTCTAGCCTCTAACTGGTGCTAAAGGGCAAGGTGATCCCATCACAAGTCATAATTCCCTAGTTAAATTTCCTTTTTATTGTCTTTTGGCAACTGCCATAAAAAAGCTCATAAAATGTTCAGGCATATCTCGACATCAACATCAAAAGTTGAATATATACTACTACCTTACAGGACCGGTTAGACATCTCTTTTGGAAAATAACAAA
>MCFK01002748.1:0-14331 GCA_003610855.1 Erysiphe neolycopersici | reverse complement strand
ATTTGCTTGCAAGTCTATAGTATATGCTATCCGAGATTTTTTCTGTCCATTACGCGCCACTGTCGCCCAGGAGTTAATAATAGTTGGGATGGTCCTTGTCTTTTCCACCTCTTTCATTGATGCTCGGTTTGAGCCTTGACTGAGGATAGTTTTCGGAGTTGCTCCAGCAACCTTCTTTGTCATAATCAATTCTTTCTCTTTTCCTTTAGCATTGCCTTTGTTTGGCCGTGTATGTGATGGAACACATGGTGGAGAGGGGGGAGAATCGGCCGCTGCATAGTTAGCGACAGCTTGTCGGAGATAAGACTTGAGGGCCACAGCTTCTTCAATCTCTATATCTTGAGTAAAGTTTGCTAAAGCGCTGTCTAAGTTACTAATAACAGTGGTGCGTATAATAAGACGTGCGTGCCACGCACGTTCACGACGTTGACGTATCGCAATGATAACTGCAAGTTCCTTTGGAAGGAACGCGATCTCGACTTCAGGCTTGTCCCTACTATTCTGAGTAGGTATCTCTGTGACAGGACGCTTAGGAGAGGGCAACAGGCTTGAGGATTTGTCTGCTGTCCATTGTCTTTGATGAAGTTTCTAGATTTGACGGAGGTGAAGGTGACGCGATAAGGGGAGGGGGATTGGGAATAGGGTGAATAGGGTGAAAAGGGGAAGGTTCATTGCTCGTGTCCGTCGGAAGAGCTTGAGTATCTTGAGTAATATCCATTGAATCAGCCATTCTTTTATCATATCCTTTGTATGAATGTTGGTGTCTCGAGTTTGGAAGTAACAGATGAGAGTGTTGTAATTAGAATATCATGACTACATCTAGTACCTTGATCCCTACAATTATAGCATCCCTACTATAATAACTTCTTCGCTAAGTATGACTAAGAATATTCTATAGAATTGTATGGTATGTAGAGACAGAGAATCTTGTAGAATCATGTAGAATCTTTGAGAAGATTATAGATACCTCAAAGTCTTGTGTATATGAGAGATAGTTTGCACTCTATATGGCTGAAGAAACAACAAAAAAAACGAAGGTTACTTAACAAATAACTCATTTCATTCTCATCACGATATGCTATTACCTGATCACCCTTGAAACTTCAAGTGAGAGTAGGCTAGACCGTCCTGCTTTGAATGTGGCGATCAACCAGTTGGTCAAAATAATCCGACGAAGCTCTGGCTTTCGATTTCGGCTGGTTAGGATTAACCCAAGCCCATATCTGAGCTATATTTTTCGTTGATGTCAGGATTCTGAGTTGACTGCAAAATCTTCAGAAGATAGATCGCGAGGCAAAACTCGCATGACAAGATTTGATTGCAGAAGTAAGCTACATTTCCGACCATGCCTAGATGAACGGACTCTAGTTGTTAGTTTACGTCATAGACATCATATTCTCTACAGAGATATTCAATGAACTCTAAGATTCTAAGTTTTGTAAACGCATGCGTTGCGTTTCAAACGCCGTCTGAGATAATTCATAATCTCCAGACGTCAGGGCTGCCAAACGTTGAGGACGTCGTATAACATCAGATTTACTATATGTGGCAGCTAGAGAACAAAAAGTATTGGAGACGCGATAATGATCAGTTCAAGACTAAACTTTTGCTCCTTGAAGAACTTGATGAGAATTACGGACATTATTCCCATTCTCTTTGTCGAGAGAGATACTTCGGTAGATTCTGCGTCACCTGGGGCCATGACGCAAGTACTTGATCAATTTCATAGGCCTTTACATGAGTCAGTCAGGGTTAAATCCTACTTTTGTTGGTTGTGGGAAAGCTTAGTGTACCTCAATTTGATTATATAGTCATCAATAATTATGTTATTTCGCATCACTGATCAAACTTTGTAAATTTTCTATTGATTTTTCATAGAGTTTTTGGTTGATGCAATAGCAATTGAAGTACTTGATCAATATTTATTTCAATTGACATGATAAAAAATAAATTTGTTATTCTAAAACATATTCCTCTGTAAATATGCGCAAAACTTAAAGGAGTGTGTGAACTACGATATGGGTGCGGTTGTCTAACAGGCGACGAGGTGCAGGCGTCTGCTACGTGAAGACCAATTTTTGGTAGTACATTAAGGGACGTTGTTATCAACGGATTGATATAAGTCTTTTTGCCTGCGTTTTGAGTTTAACTTGTTGAGTCAGGGGAATCCTGACTGACTCAAACTAGGTAGGCTTTCTGTGGAACAATTTGCCTTTACGGCTGTAAGGTACCTTTTATATTTGACCTTAAATCTGAATTTTAATTACCACTGCAGGAATCGAAAGGCTTGTTTGTTGGATAATTACTCATTTATCCTCATTGGAGTAAGTAGTCTGTATTTTGATGTTGTTTGAACTATTAAAACAAGGGATGCTCACAATTAGACGGCGTATAAATGGTTTATCCGTAATCCCGAACTAAAATGCTTGTTGGCTGCCTGCCTGCATACATAAGACTACTTTATTCGAGGTTATTCTATGCATTATTTATTAACTTTGTTAACACGATTTATTTATTTATGTAGAGTTAGTTATGCTAGTTGATTTGTTGATTTTGTTGGGGGAAATAAATAATTTATGCAAGGATAAGGATACAAATATATATATATATATACTTGTATTAGATTAGGTATGCATTATTAAATTAAGCATATTTTCCGCATCTTTGTATGTACAGTTTGTGAATAATCTTCAATTCTAAAATAATCTAAGTCGAGGAAGCTAGATGGAAATTCTGCCATCATAAAATCGGAATCTACCTTACGGAAAACTCTCATTGTATATACAAAGATAGAAAATAAGGGTCAAAAATGCCGGTCGCAATCTAATATATCTATCCCCAAAGCTCTTTTTAAAAGTCAATTTGGTGCAAAGAAATGAATAAATAAAAGTAGACCGTAACTTCTGCCGTCCCAT
Organism: Erysiphe neolycopersici; assembly: GCA_003610855.1. NCBI lineage: Eukaryota > Fungi > Ascomycota > Leotiomycetes > Helotiales > Erysiphaceae > Erysiphe > Erysiphe neolycopersici. The sequence continues at coordinate 11,416 of MCFK01002748.1, read as the reverse complement.
TACTAAAAGTTAAACCGAATATAAACTCACTCCAAATCACTACATCACTCTCCAAATTCGAATTTCATGAAATCAAAATGCCTCCGTTTCACTCGACTTCCAGTCGCGGCTATCACGACTACGGACTGACATTCTTCGAAGTCAGTCATCTTTTAGGTCGCTCTTTAAATCCCCTGAAAGTCAACGATACGCAAAGAGTAACTCTGGTGATGATATCTATATACACGATTGTAATTGCGCTTCTTTGGAATATCCCGTATGTCCGTTGGGTTCTATGGCCATTCAAAGTAAGAGTGTTTATCAATAGTAATTCATTTCATAGTAGACTTACTAGAATTCAGATGCTTACTATTGCGTTTCATGAATTTGGTCACGCTATAGCTGCTCGTATGACGGGAGGTCGGGTAAAGTCGATAACTTTAGATCCTCATGAGGGTGGAGTAACACATATGGCCGGTGGAATTAGTATGATTACTCTCCCCGCTGGGTATTTGGGCTCTTCCCTCATCGGAGCTCTCCTAATTTTCTCTGGGTTTAATACAACAGCTTCAAAAGTCGCGTCGTTAGTTCTGGCAGTTTGCTTTCTGCTTACGCTATGGTGGGCTAGGAAAGACTGGCTTACTATTATTACTATACTACTCGCAGTTGGACTTCTTATAGCTTGCTGGTTCTTAGATCATGCTAAGCCCTTGAGATTTGTAGTCCTATTTATAGGTGTTATGTCGGCATTATACAGTGTATGGGATATTGTAAGTTGAACAAGATATAAATTTGTGGTCACCTAAAAAAATAACAAATGACAGTGCGATGATCTCATTCTACGGAAAGTAAACACTTCTGATGCTAGTGTCTTTGCACAAAAATATGGCGGCTCATCCATATGCTGGGGAGTCGTGTGGTCTTTGATCTCCATAATGTTTTTGATAGGAGCCATTTTAGCTGGCATCATAACATTCCATCAGTCAACAGCACAACAAATACAAGATTCTAAAACATTCTTACCAACCTGAAATCCTACAAAGAATCTACCGTGAGCCTATATTATCATCATATTAAGAAACTACAAAAATTTTAGACATTCGGAGTCTATTACAGGTTGAATATTTATAACACAATCCGAAAAATTTATGATGAAACAATCTAGCCGAAACTCAATCTATCATATCTTTGAGTGCCAATTAAAGCTCAGGAATCCTAATGGGGAGCCCTACGTTGCATTTATCAGAAATAGTTGCCAATATTCATCACTATACATCAAATCATAATAAAACAGATCAGTCTGAGTAGGATGAGAATTACAAAATTTTCGACTCGGATCTTTTTTTATTAAAAAAATGTACCTTTGGTATCTGGACCCTTATTTTTATTAGCTGAAGAATTCAAAACTAATCTTACTCTCGAGATTGTCAATTTATGGCTCAAGGCTCTTGCAAGAATTAGAGACTTTTTGGAAAAGACCAATGGCTATTCCCAAAAGCTTCGAGATTTTCAGCTCAACAGAGAACCCAAAAGATGATTTATAATTGAAATATTAACGCAACGAGGTTTGATGTTGCAAATCAAAGAGTAAAAATGATCATATTTTTGGGATACTCAATACATCGAGTGCACAAAGGGTGTATTTAATATCATGTTGTTCTATCAGTGTCACGTTGAACAGTCTTGGCTCAAGATAAGCATTATTTATTTTTCTAAGGGTAATGATATTACTAAGTTTGCTTGATAATACTCATATACCCAGTACATCAGAACATAATGCTAAGTTTAAATAACTAAAATAATCAAGTCACCTCAACTAAAATTTTCAAGATAAATTAATCGTGAAAATCAATATCATATTCCCGAAATTTCTTCCAATAGTATGGATTGTTAAAAGGATAGATTATTAAGTCAGGAGCGACCACGGAGCTATCTATCATGTCAAACTCTTTCCCTAATAACATCTTCAAATGAATTTCTGACGTAATTCAAAAATTTCAGAAATAAAAGACTATAAAAGAAACAGCATTTTAACTCGTGTGAGCTCCATATGTTGGAAACTTCTGAAAGAAAACTTTTTTTGACTGAACTCTAAACTAGAACCAAGTTTTTAGCTCTGATTGTGACACTTTGCGCAGGAAAAGAACGATATCTGTTTCTAGCTAATGGAGAGAAATAGGATGGTTAATTATGCTTCAGTATTTGAAAATTATCGATATGCAATTAGATCTGGTACACATAAATATGCATTTAAGGTCAGTGCAGTTTATTCAGTACATAGGTGTAGTTTGACTAACTCTCTCCCAGGGCATCGTGTACTTCATTAAAAACCGCAAACTTTGGAAACCACTTATACCCCAGCTCACAGCATTTTTCACTGCTTCCTACATTGTGATTTTTTTTATGTTCTTATTCACTTATATACCGCAACTTGCAGTTCTCAGCTTCTTCCACGGTCCAATGGTTAGTTTTTAGACCGGGATTTTTGTCAACTAGCTTCCACTAACTTTCACATGAGGCCTTTTTTTTAACTTTCTTTCTAATTCTTAATGAAAGCTCTTTTCTTATCACTTTGATTTTTAGACCATATCTCAAGAAAGCTTTGGCGAATACGTTTGATGAAGTTCTAGCCGCGAATGATCAAGCCTATCTTTTGTCGGGGAGAAACGAGCTTAAGCTGAGCTATTTTAATGATCCTGTTACAAAGCTTGGAACATTAGTCAAATTACCACATGGAGTACTATCCTCAGAAAATTTAACCGGATATCTCTTATTTCTACCCCTTACTTTCATCCCTGTTGTTGGTATGAATATATTTATTGGAGTTCAAGCTCAAGCCAGAGGCTGTATAGTTCATAATCGGGTAAGCTGTTCTGCTTACATGATACTCAAACATAATTAAATCTCTAACAAAGAGTAGTATTTTCAACTGAAAGGATGGAGCCGCTCAGAGGTGAATGAATGGATTAGAAATGACGCTGCTCATTATATATTGTGAGTGATGAGAACTCTCCCAATTACTAAGCTCAAGTTTGATACATTCTGTGGTAACCATATGGAGTATTTCAATTATCTTAGCCTTATATTGAATGACTATATTCTTTGAATCACATTAAGAATGTAACTTACTTCTGATAGGTTCGGTTTCGTGGCAACCATTTTGGAAATGATTCCCTTTGCAAGTGTCTTCTTTTCATTTACAAACACGGGTATGTTTTACTACGATTAAGATTGCTTCCGCTAAAATCCCATTTCAGTTGGTGCTGCTCTGTGGGCAGTCGATGTGGAGCATCAACAAATAAGAGATAAAAATTCCCATAAAGATTGAAAGGAAGACTCAATATGCTGTTGCTATTTTCCATTAATATCTACTGATCGTCTTTTTATGGAAGTCTTGCGTTTATTTTCTCGAGACCCTCTTTTACACGAAGATTCTTTGAAGTATTATCTGTAGATGTTGTGCTTTTGATATACAAAAAATGAAAATGACTTATGTTGATTTTCAGCTTGCACTTGTCAAATATAACATTATATCGATGGATCATTAAAAGACAGAATTTGTAGAGAATACCTACACAGTCACCCAAATGCTCCTTGGCTAAATTCCAAAGGGTGTTCTTTTTGTTTTCAAAAAATGACAAATTTCTAAATAGTTTTAGATTTTGATGTCATTAAATTTTATTCCTTGGCCCGTTCAGTTACATAAATAGTTGAATCGAAAAATCTTTCGTTAATCAACTACCAAAAATATCCCTTTCCGCTGAGGATGAGATTATCTATTTGAAACTTATGTGAGCAAAGAATGGCTGTAACAATGCCTGACAGGACATCATACGAGTAACTAGCTCCTAATATTATGAACAATGCGGATATATGCATTTCAAATCTGCTATGTAGTAATTATGAGGAAGAAGCCTGGTCCTGCTTCAGAAGGGTTAGAAGCCACAGAAAATCGTCTCGTACCTCACACATACAGTAATATGTATTTGACGACTTTATTTTTTGATAGCTAAGTATGTGAGCTTAAAACGGTGTTTTTTTGGCTTCTATATCTTTAAAAAGCCCGAAATTTGGCATCAACACTGTTATAACTTTACTTGTCTAGTAGTGAGCGATTGAAGAACTAGACTAAGTCGATGAGCTTGGCGTTAGATAAGAGAAGTATGCAAAACTGCAAAAGGATAGTGACTGCATTTGCTACTAAATTGTATTTGATTCTGCAAATAGTTTTGATGAATGAAAAAAGAAACGGTAGATTCCACAAACCGATAACAAATAGACAGACAGATACTGAGATGGAAAGGCTAGTGCCCACTTTGCTTCCTCACACTTCGATTACTCCTAAGCTACGAACTTTATATTTGTGTTGGGGCTTTTTTTTCTGCATTTTCTTCTACTTCCTTCCTCTTTTGGCAACATGTCTCCTAATTGTATAATCCCAACAGAACGGCGCAAAGCTGTAGAACTTGTGTGCGAACCTTGCGCTCATAATTAAATAGTCTAAATATCTTTTTTTCATTGGATCACTTCTACATATATCAATCTGTTATATAATTTTCCCAGAAATATTGTCCCATATTATTTGTTAGATACAGTCTCTATCAACTTACTATATTGATAAATCCTGAGAGGATCATTTCGTCTCTATTTCTCCAGGAAAATTCAAGGTAGGAATATAGGCAAATTTCCAGGGCAGTTATCTGACATTTTCAATTTTCCAATTAGATGCGAATCAACTTCCCCTTCCTCGGCTTGTCTTCCAAAGTAATCTGGTTGGCATTGACCCCGAGCATTGAGGGGTTCCCCAGCTGGGTTTACTCAAAGAAGTACGAAAAGGACGATAGTGTTAAAGTAAATTCTCAAGCAATATCTGAAAGTAATGAGAATCATGTGCTCATTCAGTCTCGTAATACTAAAAACAAGGGTATGACCGCTAGCGATGAGTTTCCTATGAATTATGGCCTTCCACAATTCTCTTTCTCAGAAGCCCCAATTTGTAAGCTTATCTTTTTTTGAAGAGAATAATAAATAATGAAACCCACTAGTTACCGCAATTCAACCATATATTCCCATATCAACTGAGCTACCTCCGCTCTTAACGATACAGACATTTCCTAATTCAGAAGAAAGCCCTGCAACCCCCTCTAATTATAGGCTCCAACCGAGTCAAATCTCAGCAGTACTATTTAAGTCGTCTTATTTTTCAGAGACTGGAAATCTTTCTTTGCCTCTATTAGCAACTTCAATTTCAGAAAAAAACAGCCAGATTCCTGCACCTACATTTTTTCCAGGTCTCATTAGTCCTTGTGATGAAGATAATTGTCTTCGAAATTTTATTCGTTCCTCTACAGTATTTTCCGATTTTTGTTCATCATACACAGCCAGTAATATTCCGAAGATAACTGGAATTCCTTCAAGAATATCTCTTTGCAATGGTGATTCGTCCAGAATTTCATCAGCCTGCTCTTGTTTCATGACCGGATTTTCATCTTCATCTCAAGGATATTCTTTAATTTCGTCGACTCAAATTAGTTTATCTGCAACACCTATCTCATCAAGCTTTGATTCTGCAATTTTCATACCTGGATCCCAATTTCCGTCATCCGCCGAGCTCCCTTTGAGTCAAGCTACACCTACTCTATCACCATTATATTCGGGTAAAGTTAGTGGTGGCGGCTCATTGGAATTCTCTACAAATTTTGGGCCGAGCATTTCTATCAATTGCACTAGTGTCAACTTCATTGCTTCTTCTAATATCGGCTTGGTCACAAATTCTATAAATTTTGCATCAACTATAGGGGAATCATTTGGGCCAACTATACAACCGTCTCTAACTGGATCATATCCGATATCAAATTCAACTCTCTTAAGCAAGGCGCCATCTACAAGCGGAATTGGTAGTTTCTCTGGACCCATATCTGGCTCTTTCTTCGACAGGTATGGAGAAACTCCAACACAGACTACACCATTGAATTTTTATTCAAGCATTGCATCAAAATTAAGCTTGGTAAATACAGGCGCAACAGCACTTCCTGAATCACAAAAACAATCCTTGAGCCCTTCTATGCTAGGAAAGGCCAGTTTATCAGACTCACAGCAAGCATCTGTCTCTATTTTGCCGTTTACTATGGAGACATCTATCTCATTTCCTATGATAGATATTAACTTGGTCTTATCTATTTATGAGACAATAATTTCAACGATAACAGTCAATGATGTTACTGCTAGTCCTTCATCCCTTGCAGAAAGTTCAAAAGAGTCCGCTGTTTCTACAGAATTTATTCTTATTCTCACAGCCACTGTATCTTTAACGGGCCTAATCCCATCAATTTTACCTTTATTAGAGGCCCCATTTCATCTTTCTAATCAGCTCTCTGCAATTGAAAGCATATTCACAAACATTCCACCAATTAATTCTGGCATATCAGTAATAAATAGCTTAGGGGCTCGACTCTCGAATATTCCGTCTCCAAGTATTTCGTATACAACCACAGTTCAAACTATATACATCGCCCCAACTAAGACGGTATATTTATCGGACGTATCCAAAAGAATCAATACTTTACCTACTTATACCTGTGAATCAATTGAAGTCACTTCATGTTATTCAATTTCGTCGAGACTTTCAAATACAATAAAAAATTCGCCTTTGGATATTAGGACTTTAATTGAGAGCATCATTATTTCATCGGGCTCTCAATTAGCCCCAGATCAGTTGATCTCAAATACAGGTAGGAATTTTAAATATTATTCTGCCCTTATGACTAATGACCTCAGATCAAATAATCTCTATTACAAGGACGAGTGCTGAGACCCCAATTTTAAACATACCAACAAAAAGTTTTGCATCTGTCACTTCACTTCCAAGCTTTTCAAGAACTGATTTTAATTCAAACTTAGACGACATTGAGAGTACCATTTTCAACCCGATTTCCAATGATATTTTGTCACAAATAACGGCTGGTAATTTTCTCCCTACACCTGACTTTAATGGTTATTATTAGATATTTCTGGGCTAGGGAGCTAATGTCCATTAAAATAAACCATTTTGCTGGTTTTTATATATTTTGCTGCTTCTTGCTTTAGGATATTGCTAATAAAGAAAAAAAAATACTACTTCAACTATTTGTATACGTTTTTAATACCTGATATAATGGAAATGCACCTTCAGTAAAAATAATACTTGAAATTTGTCTGCATATTCGCACAGAAAATCTCCGCGAATTTTGTTTTGACGTGAGTCTAGCTTATTAAATCATTTTCAGCCATATAACTATAATACACCAGCAGTGTTGAAATTTGTATGTAAAGAATCATTCAGTCTTTCATTATCTAGTTTGAATTTCAATCATCTGCTGTTTATATTAAGGTACATTCATGTCTCAATTTTCATTTATAGATGCTACCTGGAGTTACAATCATTCGCTTTATCCCACCAAGAATGATCACCCCACCGATGAATATTCGACATTTGAAGATGCATCTATATTCCAAATTTCTTTTATCAAAGTTAGTGTCTCCTTATACACTGATCATGTTAGTGGCAAATTCATCGTTCTAGCTTTCCGTATTCCGCCATTCGATAATTTTCAAATGACAGACTTTAACTGTAATCTAACTTAACCAAGAATACGTGATCAATATCTTATTGGCGTTTTCAAAGTTTGTCAATTTTAAAATCAACGTTAACACGGGACATAAAAAGTCCAACGAAGATCTTCCTGAACAAACTTGGGAATATCAAGACATGTTATAAGTAAAACAAGTGATACTTTTAACTTGAACAGTGTCTAAAGAGTTTGAAGATAAGAAAGATATGCAGATTGATGACCCTAATTAAAGTTTTTTAAAAAAAACTATTTTGGATTGCATTTTTTATTTTACTTATTTTGGGCCCAAATATACTAATTTACCAAATGCATAGTTATTTTCAAGGAAAGAGCATAGAAAGTAAAAATTTGATCTCTTCTGTCGACTTCCCACTTCGAATACACTCTAAAGAAAATTCTTGTTTTCTACGAATTTGCTCTCTTTCAAATTCCTGCTGATGCTTAGCACTTTCCAGCTTCAATTTCTCCCTCTGAAACTCCCTTTCTTTTTGTTTTTCTTCCCTTTCTAGTTCGAATTTTTTCTCCTCCAACAAGATTGCATGCGAAAGCTTTTTTTCTTCCAGTTTGATGCCGTTTTCTTCGTTTTTTTGCGTCATATTGAATTTAAATTTTTTGAATTCGAGCTCCTCACGTGCAATGAGTGTGTTCTCTACATATTACAAATGAAACCCAAGAATTAATATTAATAACCAACAACTATTTCTTAAACGATAATATTGACGGGTAACAAAAAAAACTTACGTGCATCCCTTCTCTCTATAAAATCTTCGCGCGTTGCCGAAAATCTACCTGTTTCAGAAAAACACTTTCCATGACTCTTTTGTTTGAGATGATAAGCGTGAGATGCATTTCTATTCTCCTTGACGAATTTTCGAATTCCTGAGGTAGCGTGAATTTCCTCAAGGTCAGAGCCATGGTCAAGAGCCACTTCTGATAAGTTCACGTTGTTCTCAACATTTGTTTTTCTTCTTTTTTTCACAGGCGAAGGAGCCTCAGAATCACTTGATTTGTTATCATCTTCCTGATGAGGTCTCAGTTTTTCACAAACAGAGCTGACTGAGGAAATTGTGCTACAGCAAGTAAATAGAATGCCAATAACTTACAAAGCTTTGAGTGTTTTCTTTAGTGGGATGAATGAAATCTGGAGAGCTTTGAATCTGACGATTAATAGGAGTGGAGGATTCTAGCTCTGTAGGAGAATTGAGAATGACATCTTCCCTATCGTGAGTTTCTTCTTCCTCAGATGGAGACTCCTGAGCATCAGCCTGATTTAACCGGCTGATATTTGCACTATTACCAAAAAGTTCGTCCATTGTTTCATAGTACGGACACAGTGAGTCTAGTTTTTCATCCACAGTTTTGAATCCCTGGGCATGATCGTCTTCATTCAGGCCAAAGTCGCTTGAAGAAGCAAGCATGTGAGCTTTTCGATATTTCAACCGGTAATTTTTGAACCGCTCTGTCATTTGTTTAGCAGTGAGATTGATCCTGCCTTTTGTTTTTGATTTTAAATGAATTGCCATGAGATGGTATCCATTAACCTTAGATTTTGGAGGCCGTCCAACTTTCCCCGTTTTGGAACAGCCAAAAACGTCTTCAAAGTTTTTCGGAACCGAGAGCCAGTTGACGATAATTAGGTGATCTTCTTTCTTAAGGTGACCAGATTTCGAGGGGATTTCTTTGTTGTTTGAAGGTTGGACATTTTGATTGGCCTTTGGGGGCATCACTACTCTGGATTATACGATATTTTGGATGTTTATTTATTTTTTTGGGGGTGTATTTTATTTATGGATCTCTATTTTTATGTTTTTTTCCCCTGGGGGTGAGCAGAAATTGAAAAAAAAAAAATTAAAAAAAATAGTTGTTGGATAGATTAGTGAGTGTGGTGTCAGCTAATGAAAGCAATAGAAAACAATCAAAACGAAACGAATTAATTTGGATTCAAAAAACATACTATCAAATCGTGATAGACTCGATATGACTTTTCTTTTTATCTTTGTTCTGCAAATTGGGGGAAGCAAGCAGGAATGATTACGATTATATTAAAAAAACTAGTTGTTTGATTTACATTTGACACCACTTAATTAAAACAATTAGTTGTTTCAGAAAAATATTTATATATATGTAAGATTTAAAAAAACGTCAAACTTGTAATTGCTGATTTGGCTTGATACATGTAACAAACTAAATCTAGATTAAAGCCATATCTTAACAACTCCTTTTGTAATGATAATAAATTTTTAAATTACAAAGACTGGGCTGAGTGAGATTCAATATAATATAATGCTAGCTAGCAATCATGTGTGAAGGTGACGAACATGATCTAGAATTTTGTAGCCTCAAATACTACAATTTGAACATAAGTTCTACGGTGATAAGGATCATCGTGTAATAACGCTCACATTACAACAACATCATTTGTTTGGATTCATTTATAAATATACCAGTAAAAAAAAATTTGATTTTTTTTTCGGAGGCTCGCGAGTTGTTTCGGCCTTCACGACGAATACTCTTATATATAATTTAACTTAAAATCCCTATTCCGAATCTAAATCGAGCTCATATAAACTGAGGTGTTTAATCGTAGGAATATATAATTACTGATGAGTATCACAGTTGACAGTCAAGAGAGAACTACATAGCTTACTGCTTAATTTTTAATTTTTTTTTTCTTTTTCTTTCATCCAACTTGATTGCCTAGATATAGATATTGGAGTACATTAACGAATATTTTTTGGGGAGAGGGAGGGGAGCTTTAGTGCATATCAACCTCATGGATTTTCCGAAGATCTGGCTAGAGTATTTGCTCAGCAATTCGTTCAAACACGCTATCAAGGGTGTTTACATTTCAGATATATGCATGCAACAGGATATCCCATGAACTTCATGTAAGTTAGTTATGTAAAAGAACTGAGTATTGTGGGATAATATGGAATATTAATATTATAGAAGTATATCGGAACGGAACATAACACTTTGGATCGTAATAGAATATTCTACTCTAGTCGCATTATTGGAGAATTCCTTTCAACACAACTAAAGGGGAGAAGAGTGCATTGGAACTCAGAAAATCTATCTCAGTGTGCTCAATCGAAAGAAATACAAATTTTATTTATGTCAGTTAATAAACATTCACAGTCTTAGTGCCTTTTCCACAAGTTCATGTCACACTCCTCGAACTACGAATCTCATGGCAAGAAACCTTTACTCAATTATTGTCCATGCTAGACTAGGTTGGGCTAAAATAATCGATCATTTGACAGGAATTGATGTAAAAATTGACTAGATAGTTTTATTTTGTCCGACGGCAATCGAAGGCGAAATGTTTTCATTAGTAAGGGCAAAGGGCAAAGGAGCAAACAGGTTATAAGATGGAAGGAATGAGGTACTCACTGGTAATAAGCGAGACATTTAATTAAACCCCAGAAACGCGATCTACACACATATTGATCAGCCTCATTCATTTATATCGGAAGAGAACAACCCCTATCTGGGGATATAGATGGTAAACTAACTCCCTATGAGTTTAATCCATAAAAATCAACCTACACCAAAGAATATGTACCCATATGGCTTTGCTGTACAGCATACATCTTCGAAAATAAACTAACCTCGTAAATTTTTGCTGACGGCCGCACTATTATTAATAATTCTCCCAACTTTAATTCACACAAGCTTCATGCCACAGTTTATTAATCATAGCGACATAAGAAATTCTACACATAATCAATAATTGTTTTGAGTTTGAGTAATTCTTATTAAATGTAATAACTGCTCACTAACTTTCCAGAAACATCATCACTTACTGTCACAAACTGTCACAAACT
>MCFK01002718.1:0-10568 GCA_003610855.1 Erysiphe neolycopersici | reverse complement strand
CACGAGTGCAGAGGAATACCTTTAAGGTTCTATTCATGTAAGCCCCCTCCGCCCTATGTTCAGGTTAACTACAACCTCGGTTTCGCGCTACTGTGAATTATTCACAGTAGAAAGACGAAAAATTACCATATATGGTAAAGATCTACTGTGACTTGTAATGGGAGGAACATAATATTTACCATGTATGGAAGTGATCTACTATTTATTAATCTAGTTTGAATCTAGTGTAGATTTTTTGCGCAATCACACTATATATATTTTCCGACCTAGTTTTGTTTTTTTTTTTTTTTTCTGGCCGATTATTTAGGACTTCGGTGACATTAAACCCTTGACGGCCCCAATTTTAACTCATAGGGCTTAATTATCACCCCCCTCCCCGCTTTTAGTATCCAATGATAACAATGTAAAGGTCTTGCTTGCTTGGCATTCTAAGAAATCAAATCATACATACTCTCTATTTGTACTTTCTGTACCTGACTATCTTTCTATATAATGTAAATTGATTAGTAGATCATAACATCCAAGGTTTGAAAGTAGACTCCATCTAGCCTTCATCTGTCATTCTGTGATTAAAGACTCTCCTGCGTGCTCGTGCGGTTGACCAAAGTCTGGAAATAGGCACGATCCGTAAATTATAAGAAGATGGCAGGGATGTGGTGATGCAAGTAAAAAATAAAATACAAGGTATTATTTACTATTATTGTCCTGAAATAATTTAGCGTAAAATATCCTTACCACAGCCAATTAAATCCCTTCTAAGCCCTTTGTGCAGTTATGACCACCTCCCACTCTAATGCACAAGAGTGTTTCTAGAAGGATTAAGGAGGACAATAACCAATGATAGATCGTATTAAACATGGTTTTATATCTGATGGATGAGGATGGCAGGGGGGTTGATATGGTAATGGTAAGTCACCGATCAGAAAGACAATAAAAAATTATATATGGTGATAACAAGGATAGGGTGATATGTGTGTGAGTTAGTGTAAGAAATTATCAATCAATTCCCTTTTTTAATTTAGGCTCTTCCTATTGGCCAATGTCTTTCCCTCCTACATCTACAGAGGTACAGCCTTTAACTTTCCTTTCTTCACTATGCTAGCTCTCACAATGGAGAAGGGAAAGTAAAAGGCTGTACCTCTGTAATAAGATCCGTCCAGGTAGCAGGGGGACATGGATGGATGGATGGATGGATGATTTGCAGAACATCAACAGTAATACACTGCAGCTGTTTAACAAACAATCGATGATAATTTTGATATTATCTTTCTCTTACATCATGAATCGTACGTCGTCTATTTATTGATTGATTGTTACAGCCTTTCAAAATGGCTCTAGGCTCTTCTATCTGAAGGTCGAGTTGCTCTTAAATATTGGTTTGGATCTCGACCAACTGGATATATTTCAAAGAATACGATCAGCTAGCTGCACGCACTTTAGATGGCCTAATTGTAACATTATGAAGAGAGACAGCTCAAGATCCCCTTTGCGATCTGAATCTATTCGTTGAAGCAGCCTCACATTTGACCAAAGCTACTAAAGTTACACTTATTAAGTGAATTATGCGTATGGATCTCTGCCACATACTACATAATCAGAACTTAGTTCGCTATAAGCAGCAGGTATGGGACGGAGAGAACATTTACATGGTTGTCAACTGTTAATACAACTTTGGGTGAGTTAGATCTATATGGGGATGCAAATTTCTGCAACGTATTTTGGCGAAGGAAGGCGCGGCAGCTCCGAATAGGCGACTCAGTATCGCCTCCGTATAACAATCATTTTACCACATTTTACTCGCGACAAATCTTGTCTCTTGTAAGGTAAGTTAATACGTAAAAATATTGACGGAATTAAATATCTATCACTTAGTCTAAGTGTATAGTTTGGTTAGAGAATTAATAGTTGTTTTATCCTTTGATGGATACCATTTGTTCATTTAGTTATTGAAATTAATTATTTTGTGTGTGACTTGCCGCGGCTAGTACCCTAATGAAGCCCTAACAGTAAGCTTACTATTTTTACAATAACTGTCTTGGCTATTAGATTTAAACCCAGACTACATAACTTATTTCCAACGCAGTTATCATTCATATGATAATCAAGAAAACAACATAATATTCCCATGCCTTAGTTATTAATTATATCAATTGATAGTATGAATCCTTCAAAGAATTCCACGCCATGATCTTGATATCGGGGTCAGAGAACAACGACAACAAATTTACTTCTGAGTTAGATACACCATAAACAACTCATCGTATATTAAGCAGGTCAATTCTTCTTCAGATCTATTAGTAGACACGAGAAGATAACTTATACACTATCAATATCCTGATATATATTTTAGAATTGAGCTGGAGCAGAAAGATAACTTTTTTTTTGATGTAGACAGATGCGGAAAACAATATATATTTTTTTGAAAGTCGGGTATTTAGGGAGTAGATATTACAACAACCCAAAATTAAGAACTGGGGAGGTTTTTGCGCTCATATGTAAGGCATGCTTTTGTACGTCGCTAGGGTTTGCTTTCGTTGCTCTATATAAAGCCAGGATCTGAGCTTTTTTTTGAGTGCTAATTCACATTTTCGCGTTGAAAATTACGATTTGTACAAAAAACTGTGGTATCGTCGCTAGTGACCCATTTTAAGGATAAATCCATTTTGGAATATGTATTGTTCATTCATTTGTTCCCAACCTACAATAACACCTGCCGACGCTACAAATTCAGACATTATGCCCATATGTTGGGCTCCAAATATACTCGTCTCTCATTTTTCTAATCCGAAATCTTCAACCTCTGATTTCCCCATGTCCCATAATAAATCTAAACCCGAAAAGTCTAATGTATATGCTGCATCCATTCAAAAAATAAGGGGTCTCGAGGTACGAAAGAGACGTATATGATAACGCACGTCGAAATAAATTTGCTTCGTTAGCATTAAGGTTCGATAATCCTGACATATTTACTTTCGCAAAAAATGAGTGTCAAACTGAAATGAACTCATTTAATGATTGCGTAAAAAGCCCAAATAGAGAAGCAGGAAAGTACCAGGCTATTTTAAGAGGGGCTACTTACAACAGTAGCTTAGTATTTTGTGCGGCACATAATATTTTATGTACTTAATGACAAAACTTAAGATTAAGCACAAGGCTTCCCATGAAAAAAAAACCCCCATTCGAGCACAAAAATTTTCTGACTCTGTACTACTTATTAGACATCTGATAAAGAATAGCTTAGAGATGTTAGGATATCAGAATATAAGTAATAGACCAGAATAAATTGTAAAGACTTAAAGATGTCTTAGTAGGATAGAGGCAAGACCATTGCCGAGCTAAAAGCCTATATGCATGGAATACATAGAAATTTAGGCCGTGGAATTTGCAATCAAAGCAATACCACAGCTTTATCTCCCCATCAAGAATGGCCTTTGCTATAAATAATCAGCCCCCTTTTCGTTCAGTTATATTTTTAGGTGATTTTTCATTGAGGCCTCGAATACCGGTAGATGCTTTTGAGACACTCCCTGAATTTTTCTTTTTTCCTCTTGGCACTTGATGCCAGTTTCCAAGTCCATCAGCATCGCTTTTTGAACCTTGAGTATGTCTTTTTGATACAATCGAAGTATTACTATTTCCGGTCACTAGTGGGTGGCTGGGATTAAAGGACATAGCCTTTCTATTTCCATGCTTAGAATTAATAGTAATTTTTTCCTTCTCTTCCATAGATGCGTTTAGTTTTTTATTTCCCTCGGAGGATTTATTGGGCACCTCATAAACAGGTGAAAGAATGGGTATATCATTTTTCAGACAAAATTCGCGAATATCTATTAGATTTGTGATACAATCGTGATTAAAGCCTGAGAGCTTACTTCGACCATGATCTACTGGACGTTTATGATAGCCATTAATTGCATCAGAGAATTGTTGATACTTTGGAGTAGTATTCGATGAGTTTGCTAGACCTTTGGATAAAGACGACGAGCTGCTAGAAACTGTTGCAGTACTTTCGTTCCCATTTACATGCATCGCAGTTGAGCTATTCACATTTAAATTTTTTTCATGAGGTATCCATCTATAATGTCCATCTAGAGCTTCTCGATCTGGAATTTCAAAACTTGACATTATTTCGTTTGGTATAAAAGGTGTGCGATTTTTTATGTCTCTGGACCCTGATTTAGCCTCATGAACTAGATCGTCGTAGATCGAGGCCTCATTCACATGAGCCTGCCAGCTGGGTATTGATACTGGTATAGGATTTGAGTTCCCGGTGTTATGCGACATATGAGAGCTAATTGCCATTAGATTACCACTTGGTATACCTTGAACGGGCAAACCTTCAGCTACAAAGGTAGGAAAAATAGCAGCGGGATGAGTCCGGTCATTGAGATGGGGTGAGAGAGACCGAGACGTATTTCCAGTACTATTTTGATTATATTGTGACTTTTGATCAATTAAATGACCTTTTTGTTGTGCTATATCACTATATGAGGGGATTATTGTAGGCATTTCAGTACTTCTTGAAATCGAGACGGGAAACCTTTTACGGATGTAGTATCCCACATATTTCATTGGAGACGATTTCTCTACATGAATATTGGTAGGAGGATTAACTGAGTCTGGATTATCATGGGTGATATGATTTGGGATAGATATGCTATTTTCCTGATAAGGGTAGATTCGATCAACATTTGTGCTAGGTGATGATGTTCCTACTCCATTAAGAAGCAATTGTTGAGCAGAACGTGTTGCCGGCTGAGAATGTGATCTAAAGCTGCTACCTGTTAATGGATCGGTATGTTTAGTGACACTTGCGATTGTTGAGCAGTTAATGCTTTTACTAGCTTCTGAAAAAGCTGTACTTGAAGATGGCGATTGTGGGGTCTTACTACTATTCTGATACTGAGAAGTAGAGTTTCCAGGATAGTGAGAAGTATAGTAGTATAGTTCCGAACGAATTGGAGTAGTGTATGGTGGGGGCTGCTCATGGTGACTTGTCTGAGATTGCTCCGATGTACTGGGCTTCATTATTCGAGTACTATGAGACTGTAATTGAGCCTGTGACTGCGTTAATGCTTGGACCTGAAGACCATTTGCATACAAATGATATCTAATATTTGATTCATTTAATTGAAGAGCAGGAAATGTGCCACAAAGATCATTGTTGGATTGAGCTTGTCCTGCTTGTCGCTGTAACCATGGATCTTGGGATATGATATTTTGTGCAGGATATCCAGTCAGAAAGGGGCTTCCTTCAAATGCTCCACTAGATACACGACGGTTAGTAACATTGTTATGACGATACTGATAGCCACTATGCCTATTCGCTCGCTGAGTACCACCACGTCCACCCCTATTTGAAGATGCGCTTCGAACAACAATTTTAGATTTTATGGCCGGTTCCCGAATTCTACGTTCTTCTTCTGGAGGGAAATTCCACTGCTCACAGCATTCTTGAAGCTTTGCCTGTGAAATCAGGTCGAACGCTCGTCTTAGTTCAATATGTAGGCCACGGAATGAGGTGTCATCTGCAGTATTCCCTAAATTCCGACCAGTATTAAAAGGCTCTTCCACACATAATCTATTGTTATTTGTCAAATGCCAACCTTTTTCAACTTTGGATATCTGTTTTCCTTGTCTCACTGATACAGCATAGGTATCATAATCAAACTCATGAGCATAATATCGAAAAAACGAGAACAAAAGTTCGCCCAATGTCTCCTTGTTCTCATAGCCAAAATTTCGAAGTATCTCGATATCATCTGCAAATAAACTCCCTTCATTATTTTTAGATTGCTTAATATTCGCTTGCTGATGTAATGCAGGTAGTATGGGAGGTTTGCGACTTTGAAGAAAGTTGATAATCATACATATCCAAGTGTAAGAGCTAAGAGTACCACCGAATGCTTTCGTTTATTTTAGTATTAAGATCAATATTTAGTACCAAGGAGCTATTTACCTGCATCATTTACGATCCTTCTCTTTGTCCAATATTTAATAATCATAGCCAATGGTCGGACTCGCTCGTCAATTTGAACATAAGTCTTAATCATTCTTGTATTCTCTAATGCTAATGTGTTGTTGACATTCACATCACATGCCAGACACAAATCTGGGTCCCAGATCTTGACAATAGGAACTTTGGCAGTAGAAACACATATGACTTTCTCCATTCCACCTAGCAGTAATTAGCCTAGGAATGGATACAAATTACAAGCCTTACTCTTTGCAAGCAGGTCCGCTATTATACAGACCCCCTCCATCTCCTTTTTATCGGTTGTGATACAAAGATCAACTGATGATGCGTCAGTTGGCGAGAAAGAATTTCCATGAGGTACTTACCATCAGAATGATCTGTATAGAGACAGTTGCCAGAAGAGCCAAAAACATGTACTAGTATATTATGTCCAGGCCACTTATCATTGAAAATCTTTTCGAGTTTTCTAACCAGCTTTGCCCGCCGCAACTCACACTCTGGACTTGGTAGTAGTTTCTGATAAAGATCCTTCATATCAGTAGAAAGTATCTTCTCTTCTGCTGTTGAAAGGCTACTCTTGATACTCGATAAGTTTAGACTCTCTAATTTTTCACTGCCTATGCTGTAAGGCATTCGCCGTTTTATATTAGCTAGGGCAGTTTCATAACGGCACCCCCCAGACCCTGGTACAAATCTTGCCGATGGTAGTATTATATTGGATTCAGAGAATGCCGAACGTGGTGAATGTCCATTTGTTGCACCTGGGGATGGCTCTCGTGAATCAAGTGAAAAATTTCGAAGATGCTGATGAGGTGTTGATGGAACAGAATTCGAATGATGGTTAAGGGACATATCAGAATTGAATGTCTGAACCCGCATCGTTTGTTGTTGCGATGAGTTCGGCACAACCAATTTTTTCTTAGACATTTTGGCCGCCGTTTCCATCTCTACTATGAGCAAGCGCCCCCCTGATTTAGAGCAAGATGAGCCCTTGTTCCCATGACCTTCCCGAATCGTTTCTTTTTGATAATTCCCAGTTAATTTTTTATTTATGCCAGAAAGAGGGGCTGATAAAGCCTGGATGTAATGTGTAGTGAGCAGTGGGGGCAGTGGTGAAGATACAAGTCGTGTAATTTGATTTGAACTCTTTAGGTGTTGATAAGGACTAATATGAGCCAGTTGACCGGAAGTAAATAAATGTGAGCTCAAGCGGCTGGAGTTTAGATTTAAATGCGGCAAAGGTCTGTATGAATCATTAACAATAGGAAACGCTTGATTCGACGGTGCATCTGCTAGATATTTGCGATGCAACAGTCTGGACCACTGGGCAGATTGATATTGATGTTTATTTTCGCCAGTAGGAAGAGACTGTCTCTCCATTCAAGACATTCAGAAGGACCAACTTGGGTGTTAACAAAGTCTACTAATTGCCTCAGCACATCGAGTTGACTGAACGTTGGTAGTCGTTATGATCCCTATGGAAATCGTATAGTGGAAAGAAATAACAAAGAAAATCCAGAAATGCAAGAAATGTCGGCAGGTTGATTGATAATTGATTGAGGGCCTCGGAGACACCCAGAATCAAGTCAACTGTCTCTAGACAGAGCAACTGGTAGGGCTGTCACTCAATTCAAGTGAGTTGAATCCCTCATTGAGGACAGGGCATGAGGATCAATCCGTTAATTTGCAGTGTGCAGGGTCTTGTTAGCTAGCGTCTAGTCTCTTAACAAAAGAACGGCGGCGGAAGGAACAAGTAACGAAGCAAATTCAAAGTTAATTTGTGTAAATTCATTCATTTGTGTCAAATTCAAACCCAGGCACAGAGAAACAGACCAGTTATTTTTAATCATCAATATGAATCGCTTGTTTCTACTAAAACTTACTTCACACACGCACGCACGCACACTCACTCACTCACTCGCATTCATTGATCTGTATACAATGTGGGGGAAAATGCCAGCCCATCCATCGCAACTGTTCGAGCCATTCGGTTTGAAGTGAAATATCCCGAATGTATAGCGCATAGCTACGTCTAAATGTACGTCTGGCTTGTGTTCTTACCTGCAAGTTCAATAACAACGCGAGTGCAACTGTCTTCCGTAGACTTGATTTCACATCCGAATTTTCCGTGGGACGGGAGACAACTACGAATCAGAAAACACAACAATCTGGATCAATCATTACTGTCTCTAGTGCAGGCTGTATTTCGCCTTTTTCTCAGGGTGCATAATTGAGATTAGACTAGAAACGCGCATATAGATGTTGAGGCAAATACTTTTTACCGTTATTTAATTCTCGGTTTACACTTCGATGAGATAGTTGTGGATGGATAAATAATATTAAGTATTCCTTTTTATTGTCTTGTGCCTGGCAATCAGCGTAACTGAGTGCGAGAGTGGAGCACGACTGCTCCTTGGGAGATGATGACACACACAGTCATATCCACTCTCGCTTCTGAAGAATATGGGAAGATGTGTAAAAGCCCTATACTATTTGGCAGCTGACCTACGATCGGAACTCACTAAAAGCGAATACTCCACCTTATTCTGAATAGGCAATAATCAAGAACCTGAGTTACCTTCCGGAGACAATGTGCCATGATAGGTTTAGTGCACAACTGTTTAGCAATCTCCTTCAGGGTCCTTACATGCTCTAATTGCCTTATGAATTACGTATCCTCCCTGTGTGCTAAGAATTTCAGAAATTCACGTTAATCTATGAGATGGCCCTATGTTTCTTTTATCAATGTAACTGATGCGATAGTCTGGTCTGAATAAGTGATCAATGAGGGGTAACTTTACAATAACCACCCCACGTGATATCTTCATTAATTCTCAATCTTGCTGTGTCATAAAATTACGTAATTCCTTTGAATTGTATCGTTGCTCTAGATACGAAATTCTTGATATAGTAAATAGACCCAACTTTGTCACTCTTACAGGATACTCAACCACTCATAGCAGAATTTTAAAAATACATTGAAAGCCTGACAACTTTAAACTATTCTTATTCTTACGTAGTATGAATTTTTAAATGGAATTCTATACCGCTTGTAAAGTAAACCTTTTCAAAATGGTAGCAAAACGTTACTCGAAGCTAATGCTAAGCAGAATTTTAAGATAGAGGATATATCCCAAATCATTTAAAATGTATTTAATAGTATGCAGCTACCTCCAGAAGGCCACTTCGACTCATTTGAGCCTCTTCTAGAGTCAGCTCAAAAGCATTCTCTTGATAATGGCTTTGCGCTCTCAGTAGCTACCGTACGTTTCCATAAAGATAGATTATGACGATTGATAAACGTTGCTTGTGTCTGTGGAGGGAAAAAATATAAAAGTACAACAGTTAACAGTGAGCGAAATAAAACCACGCGCAAAACCGGCTGTAAGTTTGCCTTTAATGCAGCCGAGCTAAAATTGGAAGATGGAGGAGGCTGGGACTTGAAGCACCAAGCTGATAGATGCCATGCAACTCACAACCATGAACCAACTTCCAATATATACAGTTTTCCAGAGCACCCAAAGCTAAAAGATACGGAAATTTCGCAAATAAAAGCACTAAATGCTCGCTTTACTAAGCCTCGAAATATTGTCACCTGTCTTAATTCTACAACAGATAGTCGTCAAATTGCCCACGACATATACAATATTAAGCAAAAAAATAAACGTTTGGAACTGTTGGGGCGAACACCGGTACAATTCTTACTAAAGAATATGGGGCAATCCGATTGGATATACGAATATGAACTATATGACAACGGACAACTTAAGTGTTTGTTCCTGGCCCCCAAAGACTCTCTTCGTTGGGCCAAAGAAAACCAAGAAGTGCTAGCAATGGACTGCACATATAAGACCAACAGATTCGGGATGTCTCTCCTTTGCATAATAGGCATAGATAGAATTCAGAAGTCTTTTTGGATAGCTTTTGCTTTCTTGGCCGAAGAAAAAGAGGAAGATTACTATTGGGCATCAGAGAGCTATTTGGAACA
This sequence comes from Erysiphe neolycopersici, assembly GCA_003610855.1. Taxonomy (NCBI): domain Eukaryota; kingdom Fungi; phylum Ascomycota; class Leotiomycetes; order Helotiales; family Erysiphaceae; genus Erysiphe; species Erysiphe neolycopersici. The sequence continues at coordinate 603 of MCFK01002718.1, read as the reverse complement.
TACACTTTCAAATTGGCCTGTAGTAATTATATCAGACTGTGAACGGGCTCTGATCAATGCCTTAATTTTCCCGCATGAAAAAACAAAATCCATCCTTTGTCGATGGCATGACAACAAAAATCTACTAGTACACTGCAAGCAAAGCTTTGGTACTTAAGAAGCATGGTATTCTTTCATGACAGAGTTTACAAACCTTCTCAATTCAAATTCCGTAATTGATTATGATAAGAAAGTTACAGAGTTCAATGGATCTAAACACACTCCTCAGTTCGTTAAGTCTTATGTTCTTAATACATGGCTCAAGCCTTGGAAAGAAAAGCTTGTCAGTTACTCTACAGATAGACTAGCTCATTTCGGTAATACAGCCACATCTAGAGTACAAGGGTCCCACACTGTTCTTAAGCGTTATCTCTCTCAGTCAAATCTTGGATTTCTCGAAGTCTGGAAGCGCATTAAAATTGCCGTGGACTAGTAAACAGACTTTATTGAGGTGCATCACGCTAGGTCGAGAGAGTCGCCCGACGAATCTTCTCGGTAGTAGTCTTTATTGTTTACTCTTGAATAATGTATCCGTTAAAGCCCTCTATCTTGTTGAAAAGCAAA
>MCFK01002716.1:0-15173 GCA_003610855.1 Erysiphe neolycopersici | reverse complement strand
AGAAGGGAAAGAAAGTTAAAGGCTGTATCTCTGTATGAGGCTATCTTGTCTATTGCTAGCTATCACTTAGTGTTAAGATTATGAGCTATTTACAGCCTCAATATGTCTCTTAGAAGCACTTCTTCCTCAGCGCTAGTAAGCTTCTTGTTGGTTGGTGTGTAATCCTCTCTTGGTGGTACTCCTTTGATTCTCTTCTATAAGCTGGCTTTTGGGACATTTTAGGTCGTTGAAGCTGCTGATGTGGAAGCGCAATAGCCGGACTTGAAATCTGACATTGCCAACAGCATGCTGCCTTAGTTTGGGCTGATTTGGACGCGTTTTGATTGCGCCACAGTGTGTTGAAGTTGGTGTGTATGAATTCGGAAGTCTGTCGTTCCCCGCCCTTGTGTTCCGCGTTAAATAAATAAATAAAGCTACCAAAAACCAAAATACACCCGCGCTTAGGTAGTTTGGGTGCTATCCCTTGAAAACTTATTTCCACCCCTTGCGACCTGCAAACCGACAGCCGAAGTTATACTCATTAACCATTAACTCTTGGGCCAATGAAGACCGCATTAAATTACCCATGGAGCGAATAATATTTCTGGTAATGATTACAGGATACATATTAGAAGGGATAAATAAATTGTCGTAAGAATAATGGGATTATAATCTTAGGTTAGCAATTATAGTACCCCCCATTTACTACATGTCTTCATTGTAAGATCCGCGTTTTCCCCTTATTATATTTTGGATCTGATGTGTTGACACAGTTATTGAAGACAGAGAGTAACTGAATAGTAATCTTGTCAACCGGTATCTTACTTCATCTTACAATCTCGCTGAAGCCAGTTCATTATCAGTTACTGAGGCAGGCAGTATGTGACCAAATTTGGCGCTGATAATGTAGAACGTTCTATATATCCTTTTATATGTCTTTCCTTTATCAGTCACTTTGTTACGGTCTAGGCCCGATTTATAAGCGAGCTGGACTCTCAGCCATCACGTGAGATAATTTGCGATGTCAGCAAAGGGACTATGCCATGATCGGTCAATCCGGGTGAGTCAGATCACTCGCACTCGGGACAAGTGCATCCCAAATAGACATACCATTCTCAGATGGAATCACCAGCCATTTTCCTGTAATTTACATAGATTAATTTTTTCTTCCCTTTGTAGTTCCATAGAAAAATATCGCTTATTTTTTGGTATAGCTTTCGTGCTTAACCGACTTTGACTTTTACTTTTTACATTATGAAAAACCATGTAAACGTAAATGTAGATGTAGATAGTAACACTCAGCTCTTGACGACGTCAAAGTGTGTTTTTAAAATTTTATTCAATTATGATCAAATTTTTCGACTAAGTATCAGCTAGTAGAGCAATAGAGAGGGGAATTAAAGCATTGGGTATTGGTCATTTATTTATTCAGCTTTTGGTTACAGGAGCCCTCGGCCACAAATCGTGGGGATGCCCCACATTGACATCAGCTGGTTCTAGGTCGCTTACTATGGCGAGCGGAAGCCAGTGGAACCATCCACGAACATGTCTTGAGCTGACGACAGAAGCAGTAAGCATGGCAACTTCCTTGATCAACACTGGCGAACAAGCTATAGAGTCCTATGGTCTTTTTTTTCCCTTCACTATTCCCTAATTTCTCCTGCAACATGATCATTAATACCTCAAAATCTCTAATGCTTGTGTGCTTTTTATTCCTATCACTTGGAAGCAATGTGAGCTCAACATTTTTAAAAAAGCACAGCACTACAATTAAAAACATAGAGTTGTCAAAGACCCAGTACGATGTAGTGATAGTAGGTGGTGGCCCTGCCGGCCTGAGTGCTTTAAGTAGCCTCGCAAGAGTAAGAAGATCGGCAATTTTGATTGATTCAGGCGAGTACCGTAATGCTGAGACTAGGGAAAGCCATGATGTAATCGGAAGTGACGGTCTGTTGCATATTTTATCTATAGTCATCTTGTCTCAGAACTATGCTGATATCGAAGACTAGGAGAGGCTCCTTGGTTGTTCCGATCACGAGCACGTGAACAGATCCTCCGATATCCGACAGTTTCTCTCCAAAACGAAACTGTAACTTCTATTGTGCGTTATGGGAACGGTTCATCATTCATTACTACAGTATCAAGTGGCCGGAAATATAAGAGCCGGAAAATTATTCTAGCTACCGGCATCAAAGATATACTACCCAAAACACCTGGTGTCAAGGAGGCATGGGGGCGTGGAATGTACTGGTGTGTATGGTGCGATAGTTGGGAGCATCGTGATCAGTCGCTTGGAATTATTGCTTCTCTTCCAAATATTATTGGCACTATATATCAAGTTACGACTTTAAACAAAGATATTATAGCTTTTGTCAATGGAACTGACACAGAAGCTAACCAGGCCTTTCTCAACGCCACTACTCCCAGCTGGCAGAAAAATATGGCTAAGTTGAGAGTAGCCATAGAAAATCGGACCATAGAGAGTATTGAGCGACTGCAAGATGGTAGCACCGTCAGGAACGAAACTTCGGGGGAAGAATATGATATATTCCGAGTAAACCTTCAGGATGGTACACAGATAGAGCGTGGAGCGTTTTTAATGAGCTTTCCAAAATGCCAACGTTCATATCTTGGCTCTAAAATTGGAGTTCAGCTTATAGACGAAAGAATACAAGTAGACCCATCAAACATGAGGGCTGCACTGGGTGTTTGGGGTATTGGGGACGCTAATAGCGATGGCACAACAAATATACTTCATGCTCTCTACTCAGGCAAGAAGGCCTCAGTATATGCCCATAGTAAGTTTTCATCCCTTGATACTTAGATTTAGCTCTATTAAAACAACATAGTTGAGTTGGCAACGGAGAATGCTGCTTCACGCGTTTTAAAGCGCTCTGAGTCGGAAATTTTTCAAGATATGGATAATGATTTGGAAAATTTGTGGGCTAGTTTGAAAGATACCACTTGAATCACTTTCAATTGATAAATATTTCATGAGGTTACCGACTTCAGATAATTTATGCGGAGAGAATATAATTTAGTTTCGAAGCAGTTAATATTTTAAAGCCATATAAATTAGCAGTAAGAGCTGTGTATTCTGTATAAACGATTGAGAGAATTTTCTGAGTTTGTGGTTCTAGCCAGAGCAATTCGCAAAATTTTATTTTCCTTGTTAATGGAGAAAAAGACAAGACATATTTAGAAGAAACTGTGAGTTATGTCATTTTGCTTTTTTAAAAGAAAGCTGAGCAATTGTACATTCTAATACTTTCCCCTGCAGATTTCAACTCCAGTAATTGAATCCCAATAAGACGCAGCCAATTAGACTCCTTGAGCCCCTGCTTGCAAGATAAAAAATACCCTTCCTTTTTTGTGAGTCCACTAATCCCAAATTAAGAAGATTTACTAGGAAGGATTTGATTTTCCCTATAAAGCCAAGCTAAACCTCGGTATTGTTGCTGTGACAACCAAATTCTGTTCAATTGTAATAGCTAACCAGATTTGTACGACAAAAATACTTTAGTCATTTTGGTCCTGATCATCTTGTAACTGTAACAAAGCAGATCCTCATAGGATTGGTGATACTAACTACTCCATGAAAAAATTCGTCATCTTTTCTCTACAAAGCAACACACAGGAATGAGTCAACAAGACTTATTAATTAACTATTTGGTTTTATTGTTGACGCTTTTTTGCGAGAATAAAAATCTACACTTTATCTGGTTACTAACAGGCGATGAGCATTTGATCAGGCTTGTCCAAGAGATGGAGGGGCCAATAAGAACAATATAGAGGTCTGTGAAAGAGATATAGGGTCCAAAGCTATGTATGTATGGGTGGCCATAAATTGCATAATTAGGTAAAAATACAATTTCTACCTAGGACGTGCGAATGCTGCGGCTCATCTTGAGGACTCAGAGAATGATAATATTAGCGTTGCAATGACAGCTCTTCCTTTAACTCTTAAAGTCACAGCCAGCGTCTTTGTTCTTGTGATTCCTAGAGATACAAATATTTGGGACCCGGATGCTTCCAATAAATTTATCAATAACCGTTCCGCCTCTATAAAATTAGCCAAGCTCGAAATACTATTCAGTTTCGATTAATCTGTAACTAAATCAAGTATCAAATATGGAGTAACTGCGTGTTTGAAAACCGGCAGCCTTAAACTAACGCTTTCCGAGGGACTCTATTCTCTGCAATCTTCAATAAATCTAATTTCTGCCGACCGTGCCTTTCGTCTTGCTGAAATTTATGAAGGTCGTGAAGAGGGGGTGTTAATAAAACAAAAATATGGAAAGCACGTTCCTGTCGCTCGGCTTTTATCAGTAAATGACATTTCAATCATTCTCCCACTTCTTCATAACACCAAATTAAACCATTCACATCTAAGTCTAGCAGCCCCAGCTATCATTAAGCTTGCTGTGGCGAAGCTCAAAAAGAGTACTGACGCTGATAGATGGCATCAACGCCTTGGTCATATTGGTCCATTATTTCTAACGAAATCAAAGATTTTTGCAAAGGCCTAAGTGGACTAAATACCAGTGAGCTTTCTCCTTGTCAAATTAGCAAGGCACAACAAACTGTTTCACGTGAGAAAAAACCAACTCCTTTTGGGCCACTAGATGAAGCTTTCGTTGATATAGTTGGGCCCTTAGAACCGAACATATTTAGCCATCGCTAATTAATATAAAATGGAGTTTTCAAACTGAACCACAGCCACAATAGATCTCTAGTGATCAGGTGGAGCTCAATAACAATCTCCCATACCAAGAAGAACCTACAACTACAAATTCAAATAATTTTAAAGGACTCGAAAATACTCATGAAACAAATGTTGCCTTATGAAACCCCGACTTACGCTGGCCAGATAAGATATTATTCTCCAAGTCAACCATCATCACCAAATCCCTTTTACGATCTCATCCTACTAGAGCCTCAAAAAATTCTTCAAGTTACTTCTGAAAATTCTGAAAATAGATATGATACCCCAATGCTTCCTTTTCAACTGTCTACATATGCTGGATAGAAGCGGGTTCCCTCATCAAGTCCTCCTCCATCACTTCTCTCCTTCAAATCAACCTTTCAGTGTGGGCGTACAATTCAAATTTACGACTACGAACGTCTAAAATCTGGTAAAGCTGTCATTATAGCATCTAATTTTAACAATCCCAAATCTTGGACTGAAGTGATGACGAATTCAATTTCTCGAGACTGGAAAATTGTTGCCGAAGAAGAGATTGCGTCTCACATTTCTACAGGCACAATAGTTATGATCGATTGTAATGAGGTACCTAATATTAGATCAATCTTGACAGGCAAATGGGTCTTCAAACGAAAAAACCTACGCAGACGAGAATTAAGATAAATCTAAAGCGCAATAGACTGCACCCGGGCTCACGCAAATTAAGGGGCTCGATTACTTTGAGACATGTGCCTCCATACCTCGTACGGATACAACTAGACTACTATTAGCACTTGGTCATCATCTTGACTGGCATAAAATCCAAGGCGATGTCCCTTCAGCCTTCCTAAATCCTAATTTAAATTTTGTGATGTATATTCAAATGCCTCAAGGTTTTGAGCAGAAAGGAAAAGTTGTAAAACTAGAAAAAGAACTGTATGAGATTAAACAAGCTGCTGCCCTCTGGCATGACACTGCTAAGTCTGAGCTACAAAACCATGGCTTAAAAACGACTGAGTGCGATATATGCTTATTTGCTAACCCAACGAAAGACTTGTTTGTAATACTCCACGCTGACGAATTTTAAGTACTTGAACCACAAAAGAATAAAATTAGGAATCTCGCAAAAGCTCTCAAGGTAAAGCTTAAACTTCAAATTGTCAAAAGTGAACTATTCCTTGGTATCCATGTTAGACATGAGGGAAATTTTTTGAAGTTAAGCTAAGGTCGATACGCGAGTGAATTCCTGGCTAGACATGGATTGCTCGAGTGTAAAACAGCATCAAGTCCTTTGCAATATTAAATGGAGAAATCAAATGAGATATTGTCTCCTAAGCACTCTACTGAATATAATCAAATTATAGGGGGTCTTCAATACCTAGATAATCAACGCGCCTAGACATTGCATTTGCCACAAACCATTTGGCACGCTTCCTAAGCAATCCGTCCGAGGAACACCTTACGGCTGCAAATCAGGCTCTAAGACACATCAGCAAAAAAGCCTGACGCAGGTCTTACATTCTCAAAAGATAAGAGCCCTGTGTTAGAAGCGTTCTCGGATTCTAACTCTGCTGGTGATCCATCAACAGCTCGTTCTACTTCTGGCTCTCTTATTAAGATTGGGGGTCCCATTTCCTGGAGATCTCATCTAGTAACAAGACTTCGTATTTTCTAACCGAAACAGAACACCTCGCACTCACTGAGACATGTTGACAGATTTCTTGGACTCAAAACATCCTTGAAGAACTTGGACTAAGTAAACCTATAGAAGGACCAAGTTACACTAAAATATTTGTTGATGATCAGTCGACTATAGCACTCGCCAAAAACCATCACAATCATAAGCGCTCGCGACATGTAAATAGTCGTAGCCACTATTACCATCATTTGTTGCGTTGAGGCCGAATTGATTCACAATATGTCCAGAAGAAGGAGCAACAGGCTGACTCCTTAACAAAACCGACAACGACTGTTAAGATAATGTAATCTTTCCTCCTATACAGTCTACACATTATGGGGGAGTGTGAGTGTGGTAAATATTTATCACCTGCATGATACTATTGGCGCCTTGGCATACGATTCTCCCTAAATTAGATGATAGATAATTCATAAACATAGTATCGCGATATATCTTTGAATTCCGCTGTGACATTACACTCTTTATGATACCATAGAACGGCTCTTAAAAAATATTGTACTTAAGATGAAAGAATCCCACGTGCTATAGCAAGGTCCGTACCGTAATTCGTAGGGTTTTTGGCGGTAAATAACTTATTATTTTCAAATAGCTAGTCACTACATATCACTCCGAGAATTCGCCATATACCCTTCAGAGAGTATGATACAACAGAATTTACTCCACAGACTTCAAGTCGCCAGAATAAGTCATTAGGATTTGATAAATTATAATCACTTTAATCACAGAGAGCAAGCCAGGTTCTGTTTTGGGACTAGAGAAATCCCCGAAAACTTTTTATTAATATTCAAAGATATGCAACTCAAACGTTACAATTCAACACAAAGGCTCAACAAGAACTTTGTTTTTTTTTTCCCAAATTGTCAACTTCTTTGCTGTAGGGAGACTTTCAAGAATTCATATGCTAAACAGGCTGTTTCGACCAAAAATCTTAGTGTGAGAACCTTTTACGTCTATACATGTAAAATTTCAAAATATATCCACAGTTTTCCTACCAATTTTTAATGAAGATAAAATTTGTCCGGCCAATAAGTATCCCACTGAAGACGAAAACTTACCCGGTCTTATCAGCCCTAGACTAGATTCGACGAATTAGAGCTATGGCTTGGAATCTTAACCAAATGATTTTTAGTATTTAGAGCTAAAATACCACTCACCAAATCAATTTATATTTCATTGATGATAGTTATATTGTTCTGAAGTATCGAAGGGGACCCTGGAAAAATTGAGTGTGAAAGTGTTTAAAAAGTATTTTCAGAGCCCCCTCACCACTCCAGCACAAGTTAATAGCTATGTTGGTCACTGGCAAGAGATGCTAGTGAAGATTATGGCGATAATTTTCTATTTGGGGGAAATGGGGGAGGGAATTAGAGAGAGATTTATTTATCCCTCTTTATCTTACTTTTAGACAATGAGGTGAGTAGCATATAAGGCTATTATCATTTGAGAAATGTATGGAATTAACTGGTATTTCAGAAATGTATCAAAAAAAATTTCTAGGCCTATATTTTCAAAAACTTCAAATAAAGGGAGGGAGGGAGGGGATGGAATAAATGATTTATTTATTTAACCTCCGTGGCAAAACAGATTAGCAATCATTCACTCGAGTAGCTCTCGCGAAGTGTAAGATGTGTTGCAACAATTTGGTGGCCGGATATGTTATATAGAGTTAGACCATCTCATAATTCATGTGAGTATTACGATAGTTGCTTTGACCTTTTACTCCCAGAAACGTCCAATTACTACCGCCGCTTTAAATATTTCAAAAAGTTTGCTCTGCTGATGACTCACCATGGGCTTCTCCTAACTGCATGTTTACTAGGTAGTGTTGAAAATTACCTGTTGTATGTGTGATCTTCGTTTTGCTGTTTATAGGGGAGCCACTTTATAACGGAATTCTGGTCATGGGAATTATAGAATCGCTTTGGCCCCCCACGAGATTAACGTATTTATGTAACGCCGGTGGATAACTTGACCCATTAAAAATATACCAAGTCTAGAGAAATGAATTTCTTTAAAATGACTTCACCTCTACAGACGGGTCTGGATCGTATTCTTTATGATACATTATCGATAAAAACCACCAATATTTTTCTAAGTTTCTTTATTTCTTATTTAGTAGATATGATCTCTTATTTAAGTAGACTATTGGCACAATTAATTGATGAAGTATTAGGCGTGCTAATTTCGATTACTAAATAGTCTCTTGTATGGGAAGATCTCCATTAATTTTCAGATGAGAATGCGTGACGGATAATTGAGGATTCCCAAATAGTAAGTTTCCATAGATTGCATTTCTTTTTGATAAGTATTGTCATCGCCAAACCTCTAAAGAACTATTTTATGTAAAATTGGAAAATTATTGAGATGATTTGGCTTAAGTGAGGCTTTTACCGGAGCCTGAGTGAATTTTATATACCTCCTGGGAGTCTTCAATTGGCTATCAGACGGAATTACTTCCGCGAACATAAGTTGAAAGATTAAGTTAATCAATGAGCATGTTTGTCCGTAAGCTGCTCTGAGTCATCCAGTGACTGTATAGTAAGAGATGTTTTTATGAGAGGCCTGTTTTTTGACCAATTCCTATTAGATTAAAGATTAAGATATCAAGTATTAATAGAAAAGCTGTCTTGAGATAATAAGGAGTCGGAAGTATCGATTCTTATACGTGTGGATTGATTTTCAGCCCATAGAAAATGCAAGAAAATAAAGAAATTAAGTGGCAGAGACGTACAACCAAGCTGAGTAATCTTAGCCAAACAATTAAAAAAGAAGTCCAAATATATTAACTACACATCTCTCGAATATTTCAAAAACCAGAGCTTTGCCGAATTGCGAATAGTTACCAGTAGAAGTATAGTTTTTAAGTTAAGGTGTAAGAATAACAAAAAAAGAAGAAACGGTTGATTAAACATCCTCTAAAAATTCTTGAAGTTCCCTCAGTTATAATTTTTATCAAGTCCATCTGATAAGCGGTTTTTTTCACAAAAGCAAAGCATGGAAGAGTATGGGGATGAATATATACATAGTCAATGAAATTAATAGTTGAATCATTGTGTCGAAACTTATGAAATTAGTCACTTTGATCACTTAAGTGATAGGTTAGGACTCTAATCAGAATTGAGGATAGCAATTATGATAAATAGCTTCGATAGTTTAGTGTGTAGGGTGAAATCGCTCTTTTTTAATTTTATTGCGTTTTCGTGGGCCGGTTGAATTCCAGATTCCAGATTCATAAGGCTCAAAGAAGTTTTCTCTTTCATCTTTGTTATGAACAGCCTAATGGGAAGCCAGTATGTACATTTTATATGTCGTAGGCTATTTGCGTTCGAACACAAGTAGCTTAAAAATATGATGATATAAAAGATCTTAAACACGAATTATGGTGATTTTAACGAACTAGATATATTAGTATATCCTTCCTATCTTTAATGAGGAATCCAGTAATATGTATTCAGACTTACTTTTGAGATTTTAATGCTCGCAAAAGTTTTCAATAATACAATGTTCGAATCATAAGCTCCATGGATTATAATTTTAGGTATACAAATTTTATTACGTTCCAAGATGTCAGAAACCCTTAGATAATTTATTTTTGGGGATCTAAAGGAAATTTAAAAAATATTCTAAAATTAATAATAAAATTCATTACAAGTGGTTTTTTTAGAATCTGTATTTAGGTTAATCTTGGGACGTACCATATATGGCATTCCAAGAACCATAAAAATATTAGTAGTTATTAGTTAAATTGGGGAGCCTTACTTACTTTAAGTCGTACTGAATATTTGAGTTGCAATCCGGTAAAGAAATTTCATCTATACTGTGCGAATCACTCGAGACTTGGTTTTCTAACAAAGTCTGTTTCATATATGAAAAATCATTTTGTGAATCTAATGCTCCCGTTTGTGAAGGCCATATTAAAGGTTGGTTTTCCGAATTTGAAGTTGTAACATTTAATTCTTGATGGGACGTTATGAGATTGTTTGCCGGGAGAAATTCCAAATCCTGTTGAGAGAGTTCACATGAATTTAAGGATGTTGAAGTATCATGAAATGGCATTTCAACATTAAGAGGTTTATTTGAATTAGCTGTAAAAGCCATTCTAAGGGAAGCAATTTGCTGCTGGATATCAGACATTTGCCAAAAGCCGGAACATCTTTCTAAAATCCTCATATGCCGAGGAAAATATTCATGTGCATCTGCTTTTAATTCATCATCGGAAGACATGAGTGCAAGCTAAAGATGGTCAGTTTGGCTAACTAACAGATTAAATATATGATAATACCAAGTATAGTGCAGTACAAGTTAAATTGCAGTAAATTGAGAAGTTTAAGCCTCTCTGCATACAAAGAATTCCATCTGAGCCATATGACTGGAAAATAGCCTCTTGTAATCTACACAAAAGTTTGGCAGAGTTAAAGCAAATACTCATGTGATACTTCCAGCTACCGTCAATTCTCTTGGGTTCCATATGTTTCAGTGGATGTCGGTGAAGCATGAGAATACTAAGATGATAGTACGAATGAAGATTTCCTACAAAATGAGATCGAAGCCAGGGTGGAGATCCATCTGAAGGGTACGTGACTTGAAGTTCATCCGGTAGATTCTTAATCAAAGACTCGAAGAGTGGGCCTAATCGGGTAAATTCTGGATTAAACCACCATTTTGGTCCACTGTTCTTGATCCTAGAACAAACATTATTCAAAATCCTAATATTTCGACAGACAATCGCAATGTGAGCGAAGTCCCTTGATATGTAAGGTTCCGTGTCATCATCTTCAAGTATGACTCTGGGTATACGAATATCAACGGAATCAATGTTCACAGAAAGCACGGTACGACCTATTTGAGTCAGAGCAGATTTTGCGCCGATACACCACACAAACCTACCTTGAGGTGTCCCAATCATCATCTCACATACAAATACAGTCTGCCAAATACGAGATTTCAAAGCACAAAGATAATGATCAGACCCGCATGACTTACCAGCCTTATGATTTGCAAAGTGCTCATCAAGCCCGAGATCTCGTGCCATTTCAATACATTGCACAACGGTCATCCAAGAACGATAATAATATCCTCTTTGGGGGGTTGCTTCTCGACCCTTAAGGCATATCAATGTTGCTTGGAGTGTACTTAGTCTTGGGCGGTCCAAAAACGAATTGGCATGTTCTATTTCTGTCAGCTCTTGTATGGAGTTTTAGTCCAATCTTACTTGTGAAAAGTGCTAGCCATTGATTAGATTCAGATGGTCTACCAGCAAGTTGACAGGCAAGTGCAAATATGGCTTCCAAAATTAATGGTGAGAGAGATTCTCGATCAGTGAGCCAATGCCGATAAAAAAGGTATTTATTAAGAACAGGAACATATGGGTGAATATTTTCAAAATAGATACGGAAATATTGTTGACAAGTTTCATCATCTGGCATCAGTTCAGGAGGTATCCTTACTTTAAGATCAGGACCAAAGATGGAAGGTGGTAAGATTTCGCTATATTCTTCAACATCTCCAAAGGCAGGTTCCTCAAGAGATATTCGACTTTGAACTTTCTTACTTAAATATGGAGCTACATAGGTAAGCTTTTTCATCTTTTTGTTAGAAAAGAACTTATAGTTACCGGTGCCATTTTCACCTATCATAAGTTCACCTAAAAGATCGGCTAAGTCACCAGTTTCAAGATTATTTTTCTTGTAGGATCCAGCCGAAGTCTGGAGAGGAATAGAATGAGGGAATGACACTGGATCATAGTTTATCTGTTGCTGAAGATAATATTGAAGGTTTTCATTCGAGTGAATAGACTGGTTATAATTTAGAGAGGGTTCAAGGTAGTATTCTGATGAAAATTGATCATGAGATTCACTATATTCTGAAGGGATTAACATATTTTCTTCTGGAAACTGTCGTAAACATGCAAGTTGTGTCTGACAACTTTCAATACAATCCTCGCCACTACATATTACTCTTTGCAAGTCTGACTCTTGATTAACTGTGGTTACCAAAGACTCTTGGTCATATCTTAAAGTTGGCGGTACACAACAAATCTTTAATCTCTTGCACGCCGAGCAAGGCCATGTATTTGTTGTAGCGGCATCACATTTTATTTTTCGTCTTCGGCATCTTTCGCAGGCTCTTAATACTACTAGGATTAGCTTAACGAATATATCAAACCGTTTCAATTACATTTCATGCGTTTATGTCTGTGACGCTCGTCGATAAACACATAGTCAACTATTTCAAATCAGTTTATTTTCTGGTTGAAAAGTAATATGACTTGTAGTCTACTTTTAAAATGTCCCTTTGGTTCGACATCTTGGGTCGTTATCATGCATCTTGGAACATGTGGGTTTGAGAGCAATAACTCTTCTGACGACATTCTCACGTATTATTTAAAGCGAGGCATTCGGATTGACTGAAAATTTAGTTGAATATTAATGTTGTTCAGTAAGTTTTTAAAATTAATCCTCTGATAAATATTGTACTCTTAAGATTCGTATCAAGATTATTCAAGAGAAGAAGCTAAAGGATGTTTAGACAAAGACTTGCGTGATAGGTAGCCTTTATGCCTAGATAGCAAAGGTCTATGTTAAGCTACTACAGCATAGGAGAAGAGCAAGTTACATCATGATATGAGTTCTCAAAACCTATTTGGAGTAACTAGCCTAACATTGAAAGCTAAGGCAAAGTTAATTTTTAGGTAGGCATAGGATAAATATCAAGTGACTTAATCTTCTAGACACTCGAGTCAAGTGGCAAGAGCTTCATGTCTACTGCGACTCGCTAGCCATTGCGTAATCCTTACTCATATACAGACAGCAGGGGAAATTAATGATAGGATTCTAATCCTACTCTTTCTCTGATAGTTTATTGGGCGTCCAGGTAGTTAGAAATATGTCTTAGCAAATGAGATGCGATACTCTCAAGAAATACTAAGATGCCGATGTAGATGGAGCAACTGAAAAAGACACGAACTGGCTCCGTTCATACCGATTGATTCTCTTAATACAGCAAGTTGTATCACCTAAGCTCCTGATCGGAGTTAAATTTCGTCTCAGCCTGAGAGGGTGTAATCAATTTTTCTAATTATATTAATATTAGTCTTTTTGGGCAAATATTAAATACTCGGCCTTGTGTTGTTAAGTGTGCTCTGGCTTTCAGTAAATAATTATCTTTGGGTCTCAATGAGTTTATGCCGAGATTATGCAGATTAATTGGACTCAGAAGAGGTTAACATTTTACAATCTGTGCAAGTAGATAGTATTGTTATTGAAGGTGGTTCTCCTCGAGCAAATGATAGCCACCGGGATAATCATAATAATAGTATAACCAACTAAAATTAAGCAAGTAGACCCATGACTAATCAGGGTTTTCGTTAATCAAGCGAGTTTCCCGACAAAGGAAGTTACTTGGCGAATCCTACAAGATAATTATAAATTTCGCTATACAAAAATAATTCTGTCTTATCAAAGTAAACAATAGCAACTCGTAAAATATTAAACCTGTCAAGCCACGACCTAGCTACTGGATCAACTTTATTTTCATTTTTTCCAGTCCTAGTGTGGATCTTCAGAAAACTACATACAATCCTGTAATCTTGTCTATTCGTTAGTTTGGTTTTCCCAATAACTGAAATATGATTTTTGACAATGCGAATCCCACAATTCTCGACACATCAGAACTTGCCTCTCACCGAGAACGACGCAAGAATAAAAATATTACTGAAACAGAAGAGACAGTAATGGATATCTTGATGGATAAAGATATCAGCAAGATAGATCCTTTCTATTCTTCCGAGTATCCAGATTTTGAATCTGACTCAGATGACTCTAACACTGAGCCAATCGATGAACAAGAAATTTATGGTAAATCCTTATTTAATCTCGATTAATCGTAACAAAATTCCGGAGAACCATACCTAGAAAACAGATTCTACTCTAACGACAATGTAGACCTTATCGCTCCGATATCCGACCCCGAGCACCCCCTTTCATTGGAGTCCTTAGGAGTTGTAAAACTTCAAGATGTCCATCTTAGTCAGATTTTCGATCACTTAAGTCCTGTTGTACTTTCCCACGTGTTGGTTGAGCTAACACCGACCGTCACTCACTGCTCTCTCGCTACGGTAATTGGTCTTGGAGTGCGAGTACGCCTAGAACAAGCGCTACCTCCAAGTTATCGAGTTGAAGTAAAAATTAAAAAAGATACACATAGTCAAGCAGAAGAAGTGAGCAAGCAACTAGCTGATAAAGAAAGAGTCGCTGCCGCTTTAGAAAATGAAAATCTCCTCGGTATTCTAAAGAAAATGATGAGACCATGCTTAGATAAATCTGAGATCTAACTAAAATATCAGCTTGGGCTATTTATATATATTTACCTGATACATGCTCTTACATGTGTGAGTTAATAGGCAACGAAGATGATTAATACAATTTTAAAACTCAATTACCGTAAATCGAAATAAACTTAAGAAACATTAGTAGGGTTTGGCTTGTTTAATTATGAAGACCAATCTGCTCGCTGTTGATACACTATTCAATGGAAAAAGACCCCAAAGCTTCATGAAGTAGCCTTATCTGAGTAAGTTTTTTTCACTTTTTCAAAATAAGCATATCAGTAAAAACTAAGTATTGTCCTATAGTTTGTCTAATTTTTAGATGAGTATGAAGAGAAAGGAGTTTATTATCGGTTCCACTTCTTGCAAAAGAGTCGAGCCAGTTACCTGAAATTAAGACAAAAATATTTAATGACGCTTGAGTTTAATAGGGCCTCCCAGACATCTCTTTTGGAGAATAATAAATTTTGTTATTGCTGAATTTT
>MCFK01002703.1:0-10462 GCA_003610855.1 Erysiphe neolycopersici | reverse complement strand
GGAGGAAGCTCTTCTTCTTGCATGAGAAATTCGAAGATGCACTGGAGATCAATTCGGTTCAGCTGTTCCGGATATTTTACTTGATCTAGTTCTGGTACCTCCTCTGTCAACTGTGAACCATCTCCTCCCNNTACTGGAAAAGATTTTGTAAAATCCTTAAAAACGATTCAGACGAAATCCGAACAACTGGCTCGGATAATTTGGTTTTTAGACACAATTGAACATTACGGCATCAGAATTCTCTACCGCAAAGTTAAAGCAAACGTATTGGCTGACTATCTACATAGACACGACTAATGCATTTCCTGTTGAACAAGAGGAAAGGGATCAAAATCTATTGCATCAACGTGATACCGAATCGGAACTTGAACAGGTGAAATATCCTGAACAGTTAAATCGCATTGATCTTCAATGCATTTTCGAATTTCTGAAACAAGAAGAAGATCTACCTTTTAACCTCAAACCAGATTGGGTGCGTAAGTATTTTAGTATATATAATAACACACTCCATTTAATAAAAACAAAAAAGCCTAAACAGATTGGCGACCCTCCTGAGCCTCCTGGAGCCATAATTCTTTTTGAAGTGCTAGAATATGAACATTTGATCAGTACAGTAAAATTATTGCATGAGAACTTAGGACATGCGTCCGTAGGAACAACAATGCGAGAGGCAAGCCTTAGATATTGGCATCCAGAATTAATTTTAGCAGTATATGATGTCATTCGGAATTGTAGATCGTGCCAATTAATGAAGCCACCTGATCCCAGCCTAGGAAACCCTAGACCAATCCAACATTTCAAATAGATTCAGGTAGTCTCTAAACATACAGAAATAGATAGATCTCTACAAAATTAAATGCTAAAACCCTTATAATTCTAGACTAATTTTTACAGAAAGTAAAAAGAAATAGAGTAGACGGTTTTAGATGATTGTTCGGTCTTCATTACAATCAAGGTAGTTCTTGACTAGCCTAGCGTGCATCGTTCTAGGAATGAGAAACGATACAGCACACTGAAAAGTATGGTGACTATCTGTTTAAATGGTGGTTGTTTCATGAGGGCGAAGATTTTCAATATAAAAGGCCTTTATATTAATAAATACACACCATTATACATTTCCTTCTCAAGTCGCTCATCTGCGAAACTAGTCCTCCAAAAAAACTCTAGCTCGTCTCATTTCAACACAATATCTATGCCCAAAACAATGAACACAGAGGCAGAAACAGATTTTGCTCCGAATTTCAAACTTAATAATGGAATTGAAATTCCTTCGGTAAAACCCAATGTTCTCTATCATCAGATTCTCTATGATGAATTAACCTTTGCGTAAACAGGTTGGATATGGGCTTGGAACGGCTCGCTACAAGCCAGACCCTAGTGCTCCAATAGATGCCGAACTTGTTACATTAGTTGTAAATGCTATTAAAGCTGGGTATCATCATCTAGATGGTGCAGAAGTTTACGGTAACGAACAAGAACTTGGGGATGCTATTGCTCAGGCAGGAGTGCCTCGAGAAAAGCTATTCGTAACAACAAAGATCTCAGGCACTATAGTCCAGGATACTCAGGCAGCATTTGAACTTTCACTAAGAAAACTCGGATTGGAATATGTAGATCAATATCTGATCCACGCTCCGTACTTTGCCAAAACAGATAGCGATCTTCAGCAAAAATGGGCAGACCTAGAAGCAATTTATGCCTCAGGTAGAGCTAAATCAATCGGAGTCTCCAACTTTTTGCAAAAAGATCTTGAAGTGATACTCAAAACTGCAAAAATTAAACCAGCAATTAATCAGATAGAATACCACCCTTATTTACAACATGGTGATCTTATATCTTTTCATAAGAAAGTTGGTATCGTCACGTCTGCATACGGGCCTCTCACTGCAGCTATAAAAGCAAAGCCAGGCCCATTAGATGGCCTGTATGATGAATTGGCTAAGAAATACAGTGTAACGCCAGGAGAAATTGCGCTGCGATGGATTATCGATCAAGGTGTGGTTGCCCTGACAACCAGTGGAAAAGAGGACAGGCTTAAACAGTATCGAAAGATAAGCCAATTTAAATTAACCGAAGAAGAAATTAACTTGATAACTGAAACTGGGAAGAAGAAGCACTACAGAGGCTTTTGGAGGGAGAAATTTGCAGATGATGACTGGTCATGATTATTAATATTGTTGTACTTACAAGATTCCAATAAAATTTTGGTGAGTCACATTGATACCTTCATGAGGGCTGCCTGTTTATGTGATATTTATGATATAATTCAATTGAGAAATAGCGTTAGTTCATCAAGGGATGATTTAATTCAAAACTTGCTGTTACATTCAAACATTCTCATTTGGCCTTGATCCTATACTCCATTCAAACGAGATTGAATAAACAGTAGATTGTGCAAATACGAATCAGATATAAACGATCCAATCTAGATGGAAAGAGATTTATGATGTACAGAACTCACCCAAGAGATATGAAGTAATATGAAGGTCTAGAAAATTACAAAGATTAGGACTAGTGAGGTATTTTCGTCATTGATGTTAACCTATCAGCGCTAGCCCTTAAAACATCGTGGTCCAATTTTAACGTCATATCCGTTATTTTTCTTTAATAAATTTCATCTTTAGGAATCACGTAAGATAGATAACAGTGTACAAGTTCAATACTTTAATGTCGTTGTTAATCGTTGTATTATGTTGATATTCCGACGAGTAGAGAGAAGTTGAAGCTCCCCCTTCAACTACGATACTTGTCATCTCCACACCATCAGTAAGAGCTGGATCAATATGCTCAGTCGTTGCAAGTTGGTTAGAGGAGGTATTTAGATTGGACGTGTGAGAGATGCTAGAGACGCTCTGTTTGTTTGTTCATTCTATTGTTGCCTCTATTTCTACTATTGTAAAATAGATTTTGGCCATCTCCTTGGAAACCGAGGAGCGAAGTGATAGGGGCGTCCATAAATGTGGGGGGGGAGTTGTTCATGTCCTTCGTAGTTGTGAGGCTCTTGACTTAGCGACCTACGGTCGTTAAATTATGCTTCGCTCAAAGCCAAAACCGTCAAAATTGAAACTTTTTTGGTCTCAATATTTTGAATTTTTGGACTGAGAAATTGTTGATAGTGGAAAGAGCACGTTCCATCTGATTCAAACTGATAGTACTATGCGGTATTATGTTCTTTTCATAATTATGTTTTACTTCTATAATAATATCTTCATTATTTTTAACCATGCGGAAAAGAAGGGTATTAATTAAAAAAAAATGGGTAGATGAGGACCTCATTAAGGGAGGAAGTGAGAGGAGCTCTTTCAAAGCAAAGATGGCCTTTTGGGAACAGCCTCAGCTGCTCCCTCTCCAACTATGAGATTCGAGCTAACCATCGCGGTCGCCTTAGAAAAAAGCAAGGCCAGTGTTTTCTTGCTTGCCCCAAAAATGCATTTTTTTTTTTTTAAAAAATGTGATCCTGTCTTCATGTTTGAGCTTAAGAACATGGATGAAAACGTGTAAATAAGGTTAACAGGAGGGTAGTATATAATATAATGAAAAGATTTGTTTACAAGGAGCAATTATAAAGCTATTGTATCATTTATCTTTTCCCATTAGCATCATTATGGATTCCTTATCCTGATAGTAGCAGTTTAGATTTTGAAATAAATTACACTGGTCATTTGCTAATGATAAGATTAAATTTTTGGATTAGTTATGGTATAATTTGATTGTCACTATATGATTATAACCATTTCTCTCCATTTGTTGTTTCCAAGGTCTAATCGAATAGTCCAAAGCCCATATCTTCATCAGATTCTTCTTCTTTCTCTGTGTGTTGATTAGTACAAAATATTAGATTGATGTTCTAGAGTTTGGCATACCCTCTTCCTTTTCTTCGGACTTTTCTTCGGCGACTGCGCCACCAGCGGCAGCGGCACCACCAGCAGATGCACCACCAGCACCTCCAGAGGGGACAGAGGCTAATTTAGCTGATCCCGCTGCAATTAACTACGCAAGTGTTAGTCGTTATAGACAATTTCATTTTGAGATTACATACTTCATTAATATCCTTGCCTTCAAGTTCAGAAAGTAATTTTGATACACGTTCTTTCTCTGGTTCAACACCGACTGATGCAAGAACTTTTGTAATATCATCTTCTGTTGGTGAAGCGTTTCCACCGAGAACGAGGAGTAAATATGCTGCAAGGTGCTTCATTTTCGTCTTGATTGATGGAGTAAAATCCTTGGATAAATTGTTGGAATCTCAAGTCAATGTCGTTAGAACAGCAGGATCAATCAATTTAACCGCGATGTGGCGGAGACTGAAACGTCAAGTTCAACAAATTGAAGATTTCAAGATATATTGGATGATGAGTATTAGTGGGATGTTGAGTTGTTTAAAATTTAATAAACGAAGTGTGTTTTACGAGCTATTTTCCAGAATAGGTTAGATAGGGAATTGTTAACCGATTAGTACATTAGCAGGAAAATGATATTTGTTCCCCCACTTTGCATAATTTCAACAGAATTTGAGCCATTGATTGGCGTATCCTAATTTGCAGCCAATCCACACTAAACACTTCTCTCCCAAATAAAACTAATTCCCGTCATAACTCAGCCTCAGCCTCCATTGCGAACTTTCATAATTTCTGGTGCGTCACTTTAAGCCCTAAGCTTACCAATGCCCACTAGCATGACCTATATAATATGTATAATATGACAAGGTCAGGATGTATGCCTGTCTTATCCATAGCCCAGTTAGCTTAAGCTTTATATTTACCCTGGTACTGTACTTATTCTCTACTTCTCCATTCAAATATGGAGGTACTGTGCCTTCTAACTTACGATAGACTTGAGACTAGAGACACGACTATAGTTACTTTTATAGTATGTCTAATAAGTTCTTTAAGTCTAAGCTAAGTCATCTTCTTCTCTTCTGACAGGAAGTTACTCTTTTATGCTAGACACTATCAAGGATTACATAATAAAACGCACAGATATCTAAATTAAATACTGTAACGTGACTTGGTATTATATCCCGTGATATGGATACACACCATTCACCCCCTCTTGTAAATTATTCATTATTATAATTTTTTCAGGGTGTTAACGAATCTGTAAGTTTACGTCTATCTATTTCTAGCAAGGACTTATTACCATACCATAAGGATCTTACAGGATGACCGTCACGAATGTATGCTGGGAACAGTTGTTGTCCATAGTATTCGTTCTGGAGGATGAATCCTCCTGGAGTATGTAAATCATATCCATTTTGAGGAGTGATATCAGCAACTATAAATGGACCGTCGTAGAATGGTTCTCCTTTAAATTCCGGTTGGAGAAAGGAGAAGTATCGGAGAATTGAGTTTCATCATGAGGTGTAGATGGCAATTTAGCAATCTGTAGTTGTGTTGGCAGTTCTTTCTTAACTGAATAATTTTTCTGAGTCATATTCTCAGGCTTGTCTACAAGTAGTTTATAACCTTTGGTTTCTAGCATAGGAGGTATAGCGGATTATGGAGGGTTTATGCCTTTGGGCAAAATAATTGAAGACCCAGAAGGATTCTGCATGGCTATGACAGCAGTCATATTAGCAATCAGATCTAGTAGTAGTTTGAAATGGTTTTGTAACGGCTAATAAGTCATGAATACCTGTAGCCCACGCTAATTAGCGTAAGCATGGATGTTAGTGTTGTCTTCAGGCTAATTGCCATTCGGTTCGTAAATAAAGTAACAATTGGGTGGCTGCTTACACAACTTTTGAATAAAAATATTCCTCTTCTTCTCAGATGAATCAGCTTCATCACGTAGATATTTTGAACTTTATGGATTTCCCTTCAATTCAAGGATCGTGTTACTGTAAATTTAGTGCTGTATGGGATCGTGAATATTCGCCGAGCCACCAATACGGTGGATTTCGTCATGAATCGAACTACAAAATAGTGAATAAACATTAAAAAGAAAAATGTGGAATTCAGTGCTGTCGTTTCAACTGAAGAATACGAATGATTTCGAAACAATTGTCTAAAATCCGGCTCTGAGTTGGCATCCAAATGGCAAATGCGAGAATCGAAAACGTTTGTAGTAGATCTTAACCGTATTTCATCAGTCGACCGAATTCCCTCGTCAAGTGGAGAGACTGAGTCTCAATCCATTTGGAGTCTTCTTCAGTTGGTTGATGAATGTCAGTCGACCAGCTGTCGTTAAAAATTACGGCATGATTCTGATTCAGAGCCAGTTTTTTTTTCAATCTCTTCCGAATCATTAATCGATTCTGACAATTTCGAAAATTGAATCGCACAGAATTGAAGGGGATAATAGTAAAACTGAAGAGTGTGAAGATTTGGTATGGCAATTGATTACGTTCACGTATTCTTTGGACGGAGACTATCTCCCTAAACAAACGAAGTCTTGATGAAAATTTCACAGCTTTAGATTTGAGGACACCAACTCTGATATAGCCACAGGGTTCATCATTGTTTGAACGCCTCGTCCAATTCATATACTTTACATGAACCACTTCACATACAGCGGCGGGATCTTCATGAAAAAGACCATCAATGGGATCTAAAGCCCGTCTATACACTGTATTCTTTTAGTTACTGTACCGAATACAAACGTAGTCCATGTTTCTTGACATCTCACTATGGCATTCCCGAAATTTTCATCAATTGCTGTTTTTGATTGTAAAATTGTGGCTACTTTAGCTGGAGTTGGAGCTAGGATTGCGTGCCCTGAGGGAACTGTTCAGTCGTCTGAGACTAGAGAGCTGTCGGAAACTAATTTTTTGATTTTTTCTGAGTTCATACGCTCCAGTTTTTCGTACATCGTGATCGGGACTTAACCGGATCATTATCCGTCTATCTTCCTTACTTTGTCCTTGATGTGATGAGGCCATTAATGTCTGTTTCTTGACAGAAATTGCCTTATGATTTGAATAATTAGCTGCGGCTATGTAGGCTCACATAGCGGTTTTCTAAACTTGGGTGACCTTTTGGTTGGGTTGTGCCATATAAATACGCTGGCCTAGCATTGCAAGAGAAGCCCTGTCTGCCAGTGATGCTAGGAAGGCTAAACCAACTCCCGGATGTTAATTCCCTAATCCTTGGAGATATTGATTAGTCAAGACGAGAAAGCCTTTTGTAGCGTTCATAATTGCTGCTGAAAAGCGAAGTTTCTCTGTAGGAGACGTCAAAGTAGTGTAGGGTGCGTTTTGTACTAGAGTAGGAATTTTCGTTTGACATTAAGATGCGGCAGCTTTTGGAATTTCCCCACTTTATACACTGTCAGATGCATCGCTGATTTCTTCATTCATTATGTCATACTCAATTTCTGTTATATCTTCTGTTGAGCACTGCGAGACACGAAGTTTTTTCTCGATGGCCTCAGCTTTACGAAGAGCTTCGGCGAAGTAGGCTGCCAAGCAAATTAATTTACAGTCAGTAACAGACTTGCTTGACGATGTCTTCGTTTTCGAGACGCGATTCCCAGCGTCCGGGGACACAGGAGGGAGCATACGCTTACCAGCCAGCGGCGCTATAATCCTGTTACCAGGATAACGAGAGTTGAAAATAAAGGGGGAATACGATTTTCTGTGAGATAAGGAGTGTGTCGATTTTGTATAAACATTTATACAAAGCCCGATATGATGTCGCAACATTTTAAGCCGGTACGTCAACTGAACATTCGTGGTATTTGAAGATGAATCCTAACTTGGGATACAAATAGCTTGCGACACCCAATACGAGATATGGAGAAAACAAAAGATGTTATGGCGAAATTCTCTAGACTTAAAATAAGCATTCATAAACCCTTGATTGAATTATGCACATCAATTAAACAGTTTTGTTAATAGGCCTCCATAAGAATGTTTGTAAAAAAGGGGGATTTATACGCCTAGATTACGTATTGCCTTGGCCCCCAATGAGGAAGAGGCCTTGATTACGGACACAAAAAATCTAGAATTCAAGGTCAAACAAAAGTTGATTTTAAGATTTTGATAAAAACCGCTTCAAATCGTGCAGATAAGACAGTATCATATGTCATTGCAACATCATTCTTTTCGCCAACCAAAAGGTCAATAAAGAAGAAAATAAGAGCAAAGATCAATTGGATTAGTAATCTCTTTGAATTGTAGCTTCGAGTAATGATAGTCTTAGTAGTATCTTTGCTGGCATCTCTTAGGCCTCGATATTCGGGCTGATGCACATCAACCTATCTTCATGCACGGAACATGCCTTGAATTTGATGCTGCAAAGCAACGGATGACATTTAAGGATTATTTTATAATAGCGTTTTTGAAGGTGTGGGAGGACGCTGTTCATACCACGCGAGATTGGTGGTTTAGAGATGTTGAAGATATTAGCCAATAATGGATGGGTAAAACTTCTTGTGAAGTCACTAATATTCCTGGTAATGATGACTAAATACTTAAAGTGTAATATTAAAATGACTCAAGATATTGATCTATCAGCATAATTAGAAGAATTTGCTAAACCTTGTAATTTGAAGTTTGGAATGGTTTTCGAAAAAAGCATCCTTTATATGCATTTTCCAGCTTAAGTTGGCCTAGTGTATCGGAAATATGTGTTTTCTATGGATCGTGATAAGAATTTATTCTTTCCTTTATAGAAGATACATACTAGGGCCTCTCAGATATCTCTATTGAAGCCTAAGCAAACTTTTGTAGATGATGATGTTTTGGAGGTTTTTATCAAAAGCCCCGTATATACACCCAAATTTTGAAGCCCAACATCATAATTAATTAGTTTATATTACATCTCAAACCTGAAGGAAAATTTCTACATCAAATCCGCAGATCCGTGAAGTTTTTCAGCGGAAAAAGAGTGTCTTGAAAGTCATGACGAAATAAACCAATTAGAGCGTTAATATGTATATATCAACATTTCAGAAGGCCTGTAGATGCCATTTGTCACCGTTTCTGCTTCCAGACAAATTGAATTATTATTACTAAAGTGAATGCGATAATTGTTCAGGTGAATAATTTCTAATTTGAAGTAAAATTGATGATTATACTACCATGGAAGTTTTTATAAATCATGTCTTCTTCTAATTTTGATTATTTTCGCTTGATGTTAGATTTAGAACTTGGGTTGAGATTACGTCACATTTCTTCGATCATTATAAAGTTATAAAAGTTGTATCGGCTGAGTAGAAATTGAACTATTTTAGTCGCAAGTAGAGGAATAGCCATATAGAACAGCTTTAATCTTCATTGTGTGTATTCTATAAGTACTTTTTATCTGACGATTACTATGGAATTTCAGGCATTTTCATTGACCATCATTCTATATAAAGCATCAACCCTCAATTGCTTGCAGTTCAAGTTGTTCACTTTATTTAAGAGGAATGAAACGAGAGGAATGAGTAGCACCAATACCAGGTCTTCCATGCTTGACAGGTCGGCTGCACGAATATTAGACTCAATAATAGCTAGACGTTTAAATTAACTTACTATGAGATGGAGAATTCTCCCAAATAATGGCCAACCATTTCAGGCTTTACATCAATTTGATTAAACTCTTTTCCCGAGTAAATGCCAATAACACTACCGATCATTTCGGGCACAATTATCATATCTCGTAGGTGAGTTTTTACTAATGCAGGTTTTTCATTTGGTTGAGCTTCCTGTTTAGCTTTGCGAAGTTTTTTAATCAGACCCATGGGCTTTCGCTTTAAACCACGGTTAAACCGTCGACGTGCACGAGCATGTACAACATCGCGAAGTTGGTCGGAAGAGAGATCCAAAAGTCTATTTGTGAATAATGTAGGGTTAGCTGCTGCTCCCCTTTAACAAAATATTTTCAAGTATCTTGAATAAGTTAAAATAATCCGTACTTGTCAAGATCAATTCCGCGATATGAGAATTTTCTGAATGCTCTCTTTTTCTTTAATTCCGCTGCTTCAGCGGCATTCTACACGTTATTATTAGCAATTTAATATTGACAAAGTGGATTGAAGAGATTAATTTGGCTTTATGCTCACATATTCATCAGCCATTGTCTTTACAGTTTGGGAGGCTTGAGAAAAATGAATTTATAGTTGCTGATTGATGTCACAAAATTGCTACGGAAATTTTAAATCAGTGGAAGTGTGCAATTAACCGAGAATTGGAACCACTTATGGTAGCAAGGGTATCGTATTATGTTTTTATGAAACTACAGAATGATTGGATAAGCCGTTGTCTTAGCCTATGAATGCAGAATAACTCATTCCAGCTAATTCCTCATTAGGGAGCCTCAGACTTGAATTCAAGTGTTCTAAGCTAAGCAATTGCTTAAGGGAAAAATTGTTTAGTATTTGTAATCAGAATCTGCATATTGATGTCATGACGTATTTTTCGAAAATCGACGTGATATATGGAGTAGTGTATGCTGTTTCCAACAATTTCAGTGGGTGCGATACAATAGCATCTACAATCTTATAAATTCTAATATATATGTACTACTACTGCTACAGT
>MCFK01002693.1:161-14425 GCA_003610855.1 Erysiphe neolycopersici | reverse complement strand
ACGATAGCCTCATTCTCAATGTTGTAAGAATAAGATCATAGTGTTAGCATTTTTCTAAAAATACTATTTATGTGATAGCCACAAGCGACTACGTCATTATCGAGATATTATCACGTGAACTAAAATCACTTCATGACAGTATGATATTTGCTTTCAAATTAGGCTTTTGAGAGATAGGCATTTCGACCTCAGATGACCATTTTATAACTTGTGCCGCAATTTGTACAGTCATTTCGATGATCTCATAATTATCTGAGACCTTGATGTTAGGTTAGGCTAAGGTCCAAACGCGTGGTAGGTGGTTCATAATGAGTTCTCTCAAAAGTTCTCTTGTTAAATCTTACTCTCTATCTGTGTCTGAGAATTGGTAAAATGCGTCCCGTAGGCGCCATGCGAAGTCATGAGGTGATTCTTCTTGCAGGGGGTGATGAGAGAGAAGTTCGTAAAGGGACTATTGAGGACATTGAAGACATTGAGGATATTGAGGCGTTGCATCGTAGTAAAAACTGCCTCCAAGAGTTGTATCCAAGACAGTTTTTTTTTCCGATGCCCAAACCCTGACTACGTGGAAGTCTCTACTCATGTCCATAGTTACTCGACTAGCCCACAAGTGGTAAGGCACTAGAGCCATTTGAAGGGCATTTTGAGTGTGTTGAATTTTGTTAAAAACCTCTCTATTGGCGACTATAAGACGCCATTCTGGCTTTAGAACTACTTTATTTTTGACACTTGTGTATGCTCCGTCTTGAATGTCGTTTGGAAAAATAGCTTCCGGCAAAGCTCGCTTAACGAACTTTTCCCCCTGAGTGAGATTTTTTTCGTCTCCAAAATTAAAAAGCTGAATCCTCCCTAAGTTGTCTCTTATAATCCATTCTTTATTTTTTCCTTCTTTTGGGATAGATTTGCTAGCTTGAACGTGGAGAAATTACTCATTCAACTTCAAAAGACTTAGTGTTTCCAAAAGTCTCCTAGCAACGATCAAAAGAAGCTAACACAAGTTGAAAAGATTCCAAAAGGCAAGTTACCTAATTAGACGGAAGAGAATCTCAAATCTATCCCAAAAAAGGAAAAAAATAAAGAATAGATTTTAAGAGACAACTTAGGGAGGATTTAGCTTTCCATTTCTTATGATCTATTCCATCCGGCCACACTAGCCTTTAGGGATGTATTTTTGATGCGTGCCATTGTTACTGCGAACCTATGATGACTATGCTGGCTTACTATTCTCAGATGCTTTATAAGCTCGTTGTGCTTGAACTTCTCACTCCTATATCTTAATGGCAGGTATGGCACGTCCTCATCCTTTATTTCGAACAGGAACTTGTCTCTCTTCAAATACGCCACTACTTTCTTGCTCAGCTTGCCGCCCGCTACTACCCTGTTTATGTCAATTTATTTTTGTCTGTCTACCAACATATGGCAACAGTCTAAACGCAGCGGTTCTATCAGCTGTGATTTGTATTCCGGTTCCGGGTCTTAACTTCTGAACAGTATATTCACTACGTCGTTAGTTGTATCTAGATCCTCAGCAGTGAGCTGTTCCAAGTAGCGAGCTATACGTTTCCTTAGTTCCATTGCTATATAGTGGCCTGCCATTCTAGTTCCAAAGTACTTGAAGTGCCTAGCACCCAAATCTTTTTCCACCTCCAGCGACAAATCTGCTAACATCCACTTATGCAGCTTAGGATCGCTCTTCTTCATTATTTTGCGGACTGTTGGTATCTCTAGCATTTTAATTGGGCTCAACTCGCTTTGCTCAACCACAGCTACCAACTGCTCTATTTCTCTCTCTTTTTCCTGCTGAAGTGAGTCTTGTATGATTTTCCTACTCTCATTAGTATCGGGCACGTGAGTGTGAGTGGTTTTATTGAACACGTTCAAATGTAACTCTACTACCTTAGAATTATTATCAATTTCTTCCTCATCTTCGTCTTTATCGTCACTATCACCACGCCTGCTGTCTAGTCTGTCGAACCCTTCGTCATCACCACTATGGTCATCTTCTGATAATGCATCTTTTTGTGAAATCCACTGGTTCTCATCACGATCTAGCTCGTCATTTCTCTTTTTATGATGATATTTTTTAGGGTTGGTATCAAATGATCCCATCGCTTCAAAGTCCTCGAACTCATCTACATCGAATTTTGCAACAACGGCTGGTGTTTCTATTATGTACTGGCCCGTAGGTATCCTCATGTCTTCTTTGTGTGTGTTAGGTTTCAGCAATTCTATTATTATTGTGTTATACGCTGACTTAATTTGCTTCTTGTGACGGCTCATCCCGTTAACTCTGCCCTTGATTCTCGAACTGAAAGCGCCAGCAAACAGCCCATCAACTGGCTTTTTGTATACCCACGATCCTTTAAGCAAGCTACACCTGTTTGCATGGCGAACACCTCCCTTATCCAACTTTGCACACCAGTTGAATTTTACTGTCTTACCCAAAATCTTCATAGACGAATTGTTTTGTGCAACTGATAAGAACTCGTTTTGCTTGTTCTTTACCATGCTCAATACCGTGTCCTCCCATCCCGGTCTAATGCATGTATTTTGTGCTGATATTAACAAGTCTTTCAACACTGTAAGTATCGACATTTAGTGCATCCTAACTACTATAACAGCCATTTCAAGTGTGACCATTGGTTTAGATGATGACGAGCTTGGGGGTATGCTCATCAGCGGTCTTATCAAGTCTGCACCACTTACTACCTTGGTCAAAGCTGCTTTGCGACAATACTTATTCTCAGCCAAAGAACGGGCAATGACCATCGCTTTCTCCACTTCAGGAATCACTTCCATGTGCCTAGCATAAGCAATAAGGGATGCCCACGCCTCTTGCGATGTGATAGTTGCATCTAAATGGTGACCTAACTTCATATCTGATACAACAAAAACATTTCCGTCAGCTGGGATCCTAAGATTGTTGCGTGGGCTTTTAATTGCTTTAGATGTATATGATTTGCACATCTGGTACGAAACATTGCGTGCTTGGCAGAAGATGGGGCTGTGCAGAAAACAGATGCAGTGTTGTGCTCATTGCTCGCATCTATCTAGTCATTGATGGTGAATTGGTATGATTGTAGCCTATCCCTTACTTTCTGAACACCACTTTTTGCTAGATCTAGTATTAAAAGGACATCCTTTACTAACCTAGTCAGCAAGCTTTGTCCACCTATTCCACTTTTGAGGATGTCTAAACTTTGGTAGTGCTGTTGCTGCTTCATATTCTTTATTGACTCATACACCATGTTTGCACGCCTAGCAAACTCACTTCTGTTCTAAGCCCCGTTCCTTACCATATCCATTATTTCTAGCTGAAGCGATATTGGCGTCGACTGACCAGTTTCTAGATACACAACAACCTTTGCATACTTCCATTGCACCTCAACATTCAGGCCAAGTGTATTTTCATCCATTCCCGACTGCCTAGCTACATCTCCATAGATGTTGTAGCTCACTGGCTTAATAAACGCGGGTAGTTATGAAAAGATGGAAGTTAACATAACTTATGCAGGGGAGCGAAGCAAAGAAGATAGAACATTGTTATTATTATAACATTCCTTATTTGTCCGATATTACAATCAGTATTCTAGAATTGAAGAGAGTTAAAAGAGTAGATAAATTCTGGGGTGGAAGGATAATTTATAGACAGTATTTTGCTTTACTATATTGTAATTATAGATGAACCCGTAGGCACTTAGTACCAAATATAATTTATATCATATAAAAAGGTACAGTCTTGTCTAAGTTCAACAGGGATCTTAGGGAATAGGATCCTCAACTGGGTAGGGTGGGTAGGTAGGTAGTGTGTAGGGCTATAGATGAATAGCTCAAAATATAGGTTCATTGTATGTAAATCAAATAACTAAGAAGTGCGTGATCTCTATGTATGTGTAGCCAATTTTATTGATGTAAATGGTTATTAGTGAGATCGACTCTGTTATGCACGGGCGCATATGAAAGAGGATCTACGATTATTTGTTCCTTGCATAATAATTAGTGAACAGGACGGAAATGTTCTGATGACATGATTAACCCTGATCTAAAATAAACGCTTAATTACTCTGCTAGCCCCTACCGGTTTCATCTACCGGCAGGCAAGTCCCTCGGCGATGCTGGGCTCTTTCGTGCAGGGAGTAAGCATGCAGATTTATTTGAATTAAATAAAGATAAACAGAACAGAGGCTATCTAACATGCAAAGATTAATGAGCCACATCCATCATCTGTGCGTTGATTTACTTTTTCTAAGATTGCTCTTGTCTGGCGCGTCATATATCATAAAAATGTGTATTTGTTTTGAACAATTTTCATAAACAATGCTTTATGTAAACAAACAACAACGCCAATGTTTACATATAGTTCGCTCACAATCGCAACGCTTTCCAAAGCCTTAAGTTGTGACTATTAATTATCACATATCGTACTAAGGAAAGTATCTAAATCGTAATCTCATATAGATGAGGTCCATTTTTTATTTCACTTTGCGACAAGGATACGGTCAAGTTACATGGTAGTAGTTGTGGGCGCCACGTTCCTCCTCAGACCTACAATCCACGCACATGTTATGTGAGCCAATGTGAGCCAATCCTCTGGTATTAAAGCTCTTTCATCCTCATCGGCTCATTTATGATGTTGCAGGCTGTGGATGTTTTATATTTACATACACCTAATTTGGTGTTTGCAACATCTGTCAGAAGTAGCACGTGAACCTGAACATGCGGGACATGAAGTGAGGGATGTCATTCTAGAGGTTGCAATACTACATAACTCTCAAGATAGAAGCATTACCGCTCGGCCAAAAGGCCAGATTAGAATCAAAGAACATTATAAGAGCATAGATATATGTCCATATATATTTTATACAAAGAAGGCAATCCTGACAATAGCCCCCTCCTCAGGTTAGAAAAATATACGCGGCGAAAAAAAGGAAGGCATTGGCAAGCATGAAAATCGGTGGAAGACGCTTTATATGGAAAGAACTCTAAAGATTCCATCGCCTCGAATATACTAATTTTGAGGAATACTGAGTTATGTTCACCGACGTAAATTGTTAGCCAAAATTCAGTTAATTTCACGATAGATTTCCTGCTCTTTCAGGGAAATTCTATATTTATCTGAACATCTCATCTGACCTGGCTTGTTGTCTATAATTTCCAGCTCAAGTAGTGCCTGGGTCTTCAGTCCCCAGTATTATCAGCATTTAACAAATCCAGCAAAATCTATAGCTAGGTCTTCAAGGGGCATCAAGCTCACTTATTTAGCTCTTTATACATTATCTTCCACTTAAAATTAAGATTAGCTACCTGATAATCTCCTAGGATCACATTGCTTAATATCTAACTGGCCGTTTTGAATATTCGTCCGGCATAGGTTTCTGAGATGAGAGGTTTTTTTCCCTTTCATAGTTAGGCTATTTTTTATATAGAAAGCCATTTAATGTATGTTGGTTCTCTTTGACTACAGGCTGAAGACACCTATTCCTTAGGTTGTTTGCGTCCTAAGCTCCTCCGCTGCCTCTATTTATTGGTATTACCCCTCATAAATTTAAATTTACACGTAAATATTGCAGTATTTGGCCCAATATAATGTTCCCTCTCAAACCAACGAACGATATGAAGGTCACCTGCAAAAATTTAGTTGCTAGAGCAAACCCTCAAAAAAAATACAACTTGAGCGGCTCCCTTACTACCGGCATCACGGTTATATCTGAAAATAAAGCTACCCATTTTGAGGCGTTCATTGAGACTAGCTATCTAGCTAGACGCAGTAAAAAGCGTGTAAGCCCAAGATTGCTTTTCCACCCTTTTATAGCCCCTCCTTGACTCCTCCCATGGCTTGTGCCTCATGACAAACCAAAATACGTGATAGGTTATTGGAAAATTCTCTATGAAGATTGATAATCGCAAAGGTGCCTATTCAGGGTATCAAAAATATTAATAGTCGAAGGGTAATTAGGTAACTCGCAATCCTTGAAGAAGTCCTCATTGCTAGAAAAGGTGTAAGAGAGAGACAAGTCTGATAAGCATTAGATTCTGCTAGTTAAGAAGAGAAGGCTCTTGCTCGGAATTTGCTGTTACCGGACTTATCTACCCACCAATGGCTAACATGTGTTGGATTTGACGAGATATTTTCATCATGTCTCTTGAGAATGTAATTTTTTACAACATTTTGCATGAATCTTCTGTCGTCCCTGGCAACAAGTCCCTCTGACCTTTGATCTACTATTTATCTGTTCACAAATACTGCATAACTTTCTCCATATTTTCTGCAGTGGATAAGCATCACCAAGCCAATTACTTTATCCCGATAAAAATCGTGTCGTTATCGAAGGGCGATCACTTGTCTGGTTGACCATAAATAATCATAAAGTATGAAAAGTTCTAACTCGTTTAGCTGATACAATTTCGCACTAAGCAAGCGTTAGGCATGGGTAGTCCTAGAAAAAGAAAAGCAACGCACAGATGCATGTTGCTTCGTAGCCAAAATAATGTGAGTTTCGTTATCCTCTTTTCTTACTCACCATAAATTTTATTAACTTTCTTCACCAACAGATTGAGACATGAAGTAAAAGCGACTTGTAAACTGTGATGTTAACACAATCAATAGCTAATCAATCAGCTTGAAGGATAGAATTGTAAATATTCGTCGTGTAGTGGAATTTTGTATTTACAGAGATTCTGCACTTGCGTCAACGGAAGCCGTATCTAGTGATATCTGAGCTTGCTCCTAACCTTTTTCTAGACGAATTATTCTCCTTCCAGATTGAACCGGATATTATATTTGTTTACCATCCTAGCAACCTAAACAAACTAGAGTATCTTCTTAATGTCTCAGCAGGAACACCACATCAAAAGTGCATGCTGGTTCAACCCTGCGAACTTGATCGTTTGCACTCGGACCTGTCAATATCCAATCCTGGTAGCAGTTTGTAGCTCGTTGCAACTCTTTTGCCCAATGATCAATAAATCGCACGCACTATGTATCAAATAATACTAGAGCTTTTGGAAGATTTTCACTCTTCTCTCTGTTGGCTTTGGTTGATCGGAATTAAGTTCACACTCAAGTTTTAGATAATATTCACTCGAAGTATTTTTAGTTTGTAAGGTGAATTATTCTATTTGATTAAAGTCAAATGAGAGGTAGGCCCATCTAGTTTATTCGGATACGCTATCAGTGATTCTAACATTATAAGAATTAGTTGAAATTTCATGAACAATCAATCGTATTTGAATGCTAGGAAGCTCAACTACGTTGGCTCAGCTAGAACTATATCAATGGATTCAATCAATAACTCAGATATTACAATGAGTTATCAACAGCAGAATCTTGGGTATATTAACGACCTATTATCCTCCAATGACATGACAGCAAGCTAATGTAGCTGTGGGAAGCTTAAAATTTGTACCAATTCCAAAAATATCATCTTCGAATGTTCTTAGTCCAAAAATAGGCACACCCAAGAGTAATACGGAGAGGGAAAACTGTACTGGCTGGACACCTTATTTTGCTGAGGAATACTCCGTCTTCAATTCAACACCAGGGCGCTTAACGAACTGTGTGACATTCGCATTTAACAGCCCAATTCAGTCACAGGGAATTTCTCGTCGGGAAGCTACGTCTGAACTAGATATACCAGTCAAACCTTTAGTCGAGAGCCAGTCTCTCCTAGGCTCTGACATTCTATGTCAACATCTTACCTCGTGTGATTCTAATATCATGACGCAGGGGATATTCTCCAGCGACAGCGTAACTCAATGTGTAACTCCAAAACCAGTGAAGAAATATGCAAATAAAATCTTAACTGGTCAAACAGCTACACCTCCAGCATCAGCATCTCAAACATCACGAAAGCTCGAATTCAATTTCTTTAATGATAAAGTACATCGTGATATTCAACACATACATTCATCTCCAACTGCGATGCGGCAAAGTACAAAATCCCTCTTTTTCTCGGAAACTAATCTCCCTGGTCAAGAATCTTTTAAAAATAATGATGTAACTACATACAGTACAGATTTTAGCTCATCAAAAGATGATATATTTTTTTCATCTCTCCACAGTAAAATCGATAGCCAATACAACTGGTCTGAAAGTATCCTTACTCCTCGGAGCGACGCAGCTACTTTTGGATTTAGTCATGACAATCCGATACTGTATAGTAGGACAATTGAATCGCAAACTTTCAACAATAACATAAGCGATATAAGTGATTCATTCTCTAATAGAGTTATATCCGACAGACTTGAGAACTATGATGAACCTAGTGATTGCTTTTTGAATGCGAGTATTTCAGGAGTAAACCCTGGACTTCTTGTTAGCCGTAAATCATCTATTAGCATGTCTTCCACCTCTATAGAAACTTCGATCTCGCTATCTTCTGCTGCAAACACTTCAACCGAACCTCTCATACCATACGAACATCAGCGGCGGGAATCAATTCGTAGTCAGGAAGAGAGATCTCGTCGACAAGATTTTCCGCATCCGCCAAATTCCTCTAGATCAATGAACAATCAAAGGGTTTTTCCCCATAAATATCTTGCAAATACAAGGCCGTTGAAAAAGTTGCGGAGAAATGGAGAATTCAATTTCAAAAGTAAGTGGTCCTTGTCAAATACTTACTTAATTAACTTGGCTTAAGCTTCTGACCTTTCTAATACGAAATATTTATTCTCTACTCAACAGCAAAGCTTGGGTAACCAAGATTCGTTCTTTGGGCCTTCAGGCGCACACAGGCAGACTGAATTGAGACTCATTGTTGATGCCAGAGGTAGAGCTAGAATAGAGACAATTAATACTAGAGGGAAAAAGCGAGAAGCTATAATCTGTGCACAAAAATCTTGTTGTGCTAAAATATCTCGGAAAAGAAGTCAATTAGATGAAAAATCAAGCTCGCCACCGATTTTAAATAGATATTTCACATTATCGCAGAATTTCTCCCCAACGGAAATTTCTAAGGCAAGGATATCTCCAGAAAAAAAAAGTTCCAGGGTCAATTCCTACCAAAATAATTGCATAACAGATGATTTAAGTTCGAGTGACATGGAATTAAGTAGTATGCTAAATCATAGAAATTTGGGTGATGCAACACTAGAGCTTTGGGAAGTAATCAAAAGTCGTAAAAGAGTATTGACTAGTGCAAAAGCTCGTCAGGCTATTGAATGCTGTTCTGAAATTTTGTAGGAAATTTCAAGCAAGTTTTTACCTCAGCTTTTGGGGGCATGAATTCCCTCTATAATGGTGCCATTGGGTTACAGTTCTTCTTGTATACTTTCACCACTTATTCAAATTATGGACTTATTTACATGCTCAAGGATACTCAAAGAATGGCGAAATGTAACATGAAAAGCATCAGAACTACACCAACAGAGATTTCAAGTTACTATCGATAGAGATCTGATTTGTCGAAGAAGTCTTTGTAGAGCCACCTGACCTCAAATCAAAAAGGTTAAGAATCAAAAAACTGGGAACTCCAGTTAATTAGATCGAATTCCGACCTTTCCATCGATGTACTATTGTACGAATTACATGACCTCAGGGACCAAACCAAACGATTGCATTGACGCCTTTTTACGGAAAAAAAACTTCAGACGTTGAGTTGTCTTCGTTTTTGCACTTTCGCTTTAGAACTTTTGATGAGTGTGAACATATTCCAGCAAGATAAACTGATATTAGGAAATGATTATCGTTCTCTTCTCAAACTATCTTATGTTCTATTTATTACAGAGATTAACAATTTCTGTTGATGATTAATGACTAATGGACTATTTCGATGAATTAGAAAACTTCGGAGGAAAGGTTTTTATTGTACGTTTTTAATGTATGATCCATAATAACCCCAAGTGCCATTCTCTGTATAATTAGTTCTAAAACGTTTAATTCTTCGTGTAGTAATAATTGTAATAGGCATTTTACCTTTCAATATCCGCTTAAAAAAACTTACTTTTCAATAACTCTTTGTTGTTTCTTGTTGTCATTTGTTTCTTACAAGTTAGGTCTTTGACTACTTTGTCTGTATGACTTCCTAGCTAAAAACAGATCTGACTTGTATAATTCTCCGAGAAACGGTATCCCCAAGTGTCGTTTTGCCATAACCTTATTACAAGGGAACAGACCTAATAACGTCATGGGAGTATTTAGCGAAACTAGCATATCTATGATACATTCTATCGAACCGATTAATAGTGAGTTTCCACGATGGTATTGTTTATTCGACCTTAATTTAGCAAAAGTGAGTAAGCAGAAGGAACTTCATCTTGTATGCATGCATCCTTAAGTGCTAGCTAGCCATTTAGCTGGCAGACTTCATTGAGAAGTTAGGCAATAATGCCATTAAAAATAGGGACGGGAATGTAATCGTAGAGAGAGAGTATTTGACGGATAAATTTTTTAACGGCACTGTTGAAAACCAATCCAAACTAGCATCTTTACGCTTGATCAAAGTTTGTGCAAGTTCAAGTAAGGCCAGCTGGACTACATCTTCAACAAATCCGTCATGTCAACTCGAAAAAAAAAAAAAAAAAAGCTTTCCCTGTAACCCCTTTTTGTAAATACATTGAAAATTTTACATAAACCATCTTCTCTAATTACACAATTCTTACAGATTTTAGATCATTAGAGTATCCTCTGAATACTCTTCTCTTTTCTTATTTAAGGTGTTAACATTAAGACTTTTCTGAAGAACTGACTGGATACCAAGTGAAACGTGAAAGTATTATGGGCTATGCCCGATTCTGTGTGGCTGGGCTACCTTAGTCGACCTAGTCTCCTTAAATCCATACCGTCATCTCTCATCGAATTACTCCTGATCTTGACCACTCGCTTATTGACTATCAGAGGTCGGGAAGTAGATTACCAGCTGGAGCTAGAGCGCTCATAGAGAGAGATAGAGAGAGGAATAATCACAGGTAGTAGTAGTAAATTTTGTAATAAATAGTGGCCCTCTCCGATAGGTAACAAAACATAGAAAAAATATAAGTCCGTTTTACTCTTAGCCGCTAACAGAAAGTTCTTGTTAGACATAACCTCAAGCCATGGCTCCCGAGAGACACCCATGACTATATCCTCAATATCGGAGACTTTGAAATTATTTTCAAAATCCCAAATCTTCTCAGGTCCCCCCCCATATATTTGTCTTTTCTGCCGCCCCATCTTCTTTCAGTTATTGCAAAGTCTCATCAAAGACAGCACCGTCTAAAGTGTTAAAGAATTCATTACTAGTCAAAACTACATGCACTTCATTTTTCAGGGTGATAGGCTTTGCGAATAAGGTCTTCTCCAGATCTCTGATATTTTAGCCTAGAAATTTTATCGTGAAAGACTTCTATTCCTCTCGTTGGTTGTAAGCTTTAACTGTGTTGTAGATTCTCTTTCATAAGAGTCTTGACACCCTTCTCTTTAATTAGCTTTAGGATCTTTTCCCTTGTCGTTTCTCATATAGAATTCTTAAGTGCAAGGTTTTTAGGTGCCTCAAGCGCTATCTTTCACACGTTTGCATTACGTGTTGCATCAGAGTCAGGCGCGTCAAGCTTCTGTATTATCTTGCAACTTCTTTCTCATTGTTCTGAAGGATCTTTTTAAGTTTTTTGTTCTGAAGGCTGATAATGTCGTCTTATGAAGCCAATTAAATACCTTCATTAATAAAATGCCAAAGTAATTGTACTCGATCTTCTTGTTGAAGTATCCCAGATTTCTTTCCTTTCAAGGTTTCTGGAAAAACAGTTGATTAAATACTCGATGTGGTGCTTCATTTCCAGAAGGCTTTCATTGATTTCAAACTATACCTTCACGCCTGAAGCTAGTCTTTATATGTTTAGTGTTCCTTGGGCCTCTTGTTCGGCTATTACGCTTCACGACAATCCGAGGATCATAAACTTGAGCAGCCCGGACTAAATTTGTAAGGACGGTGTGTGATCTTCAATGGTATTATTGGTTTATCGGATTACATTCGGACGATTCAATTTGATGTTGTGATATGCTATGATTTTACAAAGACAAGTATAAAATTGTTGATTAGATATGTTTTAAGTTGCGTTTCATTCATGACTAGTAGCTACTGTTTAAGTAACTGTAGATTGTAGAATAGTCATGAGAAATTAGACAATTGCACCACAAATATTCATGAAAGTGAAGCATATTGAGTTGCTCGCCAGCTAGATAATGTGTACGCACGGAACGCCAAAACTAGTGTGGGCACTACAGACACAGTAACACATAACTATAAGAAAATGGTTTTAATGAATCCTGATAGTATTTGCTCAGATCATAGAATGTAAGCTCTAATTAGACTCTTGCTGGCCACGTAATTTTATGATACGTTATAAGCAAGAAATTTCGCGACATTGTATGTGAGAGGTTTGTGTCTTTCTTCTAATTCAGAGACCTAATTTTCTTCATCTAAATTTTCAATAGAGTTAGACATAAATCATGTGGCTGGGCTATCTGAGCCAGTGTCAGACCAACATTCAAAGGGTTCAAATATGCTACTTCCGGGCAAGCAAACAAATTTATTCCACTCCCCCCAAAAAAAGTCTTCCATTTGATTTTGATCAGGCACCATTTTGTATTGTCAGGTTTCCCAACTGTTATGGGATTGGTAGGCACGAATGACTGCTACTCGATGCCCCCGTCATGAATTACTACTTTGTCGTTAACATTGTTTTGTTGGACAATATCAATTAAAATACGCCTTTCGATTCCGGTTTTTTGGAATTATCAGTTGATAATTGAATATCCTAGTTAATGATATATTTTTAATTATAAATTATATAAGATCCCAGGATAGTTTAAAAGAGGGCACTAAGCCCAAGCTTGTAACAAGGGTTGTAACAGTAACCCTCACTAGTTAGTTGCTCGGCTCGGCTATTGACATCAATCATATGATGATCTGCAAAACAGGGGATGGGGGCTAGAAATACCCTGCAATCGACAAAAATGAGCGTGAAACAGATGTTCTAGAAACATGAAATTTTATTTTACAGTTCCGAATATTTATCCCATAGACCGTTATAAAGTCACATCGCCTATAAAAGAATGGTCTGGTTTGGAGGAAAATGAATCTGACACTCTCAAATAATGGGCCAGAGTAGAGCTACCTACTGACGAACGTCTCAGAGACAATTAATTGGCCTGCTCTCCGGGTGAAGTTCCGTTCAAGATATGGTAAAGATTAGTTGAGAAATGACAATCTCTCAAACAGTCTGAATCAACTGAAAAAAAAAAAAATATAATCAAAACTTTGCTTTCAAACTGAGGTCCCGAAAACTATCTGGAGAGATGAATTTTACAAAGGCCTCATAACACCTATCAAAGACAAACTTACGGCAATCGCCCTTCTCGACAAACGTGATTATAATTCTCTTAGCCTACATGCCATCAAATTCGATGCGGCATATCTCGTTCGTCAAAAAGAACGCGCAACAGAAAAACAAATTAAAGACAATTACCGTTTTACAAGTGGCAGACTAAATTTCAATCATGATAATACGTATAGCCAAAACACCTCCTCAATAACCACTACGATGCTGACATCCTCATTTTTCCAATTCGGACAAGATAAATTACCCTTTGGTTCACGTCCAAGCAATGAAAAGGCCCAAATACTAAATTTGGATAGCCCATCTTCTGATTATCAGGAGGTAACTTCAAGTTCTAAATTTTATCAATGTCTCGAGGGAGAAGAGATGGCAACGTTCTGCAGGGTACGAAGTATGTGTTATCTTGATGTTATGGTTTGTATATAAGTCAAGAATAACATGAGTAGAAAGGCAAAGAAAGTAGTACCTTGAGGAAGAGGGGAAAAATGGTTGAAGACAGAGTATAGGTAGTAATTGATTTAGAAGACGTTGCCTGAAGAGGATGAAATCTACTTCACGCCAGGATTATATACACGTTTCCTTCGTTATATTCCCAAAAGCTTTATTCAATTCCTGGCTCTTCTTCAGTGGCATTATCATCAATTTCCAATTAATTTGCATAATGCTTAGTAGGTTGTCGAGGACTTTGCCCGGCCTTACTAAGGTAAGGTGGAACAGGCTGACTAATATTAAGGTTGAGACTTCAACAAACGTATACGCCCTCGCTCACATCAAACAAATTTATACATTTATATATTGCCGCTCAATCGACGGATATGAGCCCCAATCAACCCCCCATTCCCCCCATTCCACCTAATCGCCAATCCCATTCCCCAATCGCAACCTCACATCCACCAACGTCACTTATAACACAAGTTAAATCCACATTGGGAAATAGGCCAATTATCAAG
>MCFK01002692.1:0-12565 GCA_003610855.1 Erysiphe neolycopersici | reverse complement strand
TTCAATTACATTGTGAACGTGCAATTCATATCTACCAGGTGGCTATTATAAGCCTCATAACCTTGTATTTATAACAAACGTGAATGAGTTGCACCACGCAGAAGTCTTACCTCTTGCAATTTCATTCACTACCAAAGGAGTCCAAATTTATGCCATAAAATCGTTAAATGAAAGTTATATTGTAGTAAGTGAGTTAGTCTATTTTGGGTTAGGGCATGTTTGGCTCACGTTTACATTCACGATTGCAATTTCTCATATCTAAGTTGTATATTTGTACGTCGTTCCTCGTTTATGATAGGAAGCAAACATCCGCACTAATAGTTCATATCCCAATTGTTGTTAAATGTCAGTTTATCAGTTATGGAAAAAAGTATCGCTTTTAGGTGCCACTTGTTCTGATCTTCAGCAAATATTTGTCAATTCAGTACTAATGGTACCCGCTTTTAGGTCGATTTTACTAAGAAAAGCTCATGCAACTCAGCTACCAGGAGCATTTACCTGAAGTTTAGAATATTGGTGCGTGTGTGTAATATCTCTTATTCATAAACTTTGTTCAAATCTTATTTGATAATATATAAACGCTTCCTCTTTCTGCTTCAGTACTCATAATTAACCTCTGGGATATCTGTTGTAAGGCAAGTAAGTAATGATAGAGTTACAGTGTCTCTATTCGTGTGATGAATACTTAACTAACATTTGTGCTAAGTCCAAACATTAAGCGACGTAATCTTTTCTGTTATACTCAAATATCAGTTCTGGGATACACAATGGGGGGAAGGCCCATTCGAAGGACGTTATTATCATCTTCTACAAAAACTCCATATGATCTTTTGACTTATCACTGAGCCATTTGCACATAGCCATTTAACAACAGAGTGCGAGGGAGTTTCCCATTTGGAATGCACGTACATTATACAAAACATCACTGCGCCTGCGATTTCATGCTTTCAATTACTACTAATATTCTCCCTTACTTATTAATCTACACCATAAACTTTTAAATTACATAAAATGATAAAATCAAGGTCAGAAATGCCTATCACATAATGTTGATCATGGCTATTATCCGCAGCACACTATATGAATCCAATTGCTGGCTGTAATTTCCGAGAAATATTCATCTAGCACAGAACAGGAAAATTTCAGTGAACTAAAGATATCCTGAGCAACCTTTTCGATGATTATTGTCTATTCGAAAACTTTTTCACAAAAAAAGCTGACTACTGGCTCTCATTATAGAAAACAGACAGCAATATAAGTCTTTCTCTAATCATTGTAAACTCAATCATGAGTAGGGCGTCTTAATACTAACAGCCATGTAACTAGTGACAATAAATTAGTTTTATCTCTCTATCTTCGGAAATTTGAGATGGCTTGCACCTCTCTGATCCCAAGCATTTGATGTACTAGACTGTGTGATATACTTTAAATAGCAGCTATTGGTCATAGTTATTGCTAAATGCTGAGCATTTAAATCCGTCAAATATACCAACACATACAAATAATGTGGAGGATTATAAGATGATTCAAAATAACTTGATGTCAATCAATCTAAGCCAAAAATTAATAGTGGTGTCTATAAGGATTGTGACATTGATGATACAATACCATGTTTGGCACAAGATGCTTGAGACAATGTCTGAAATAATCAGATTTACACGTTCAATATACCGGCCATTGCGTACTGAGCGTTGAGCACTAGTTCGATTTTAAAAGCTGCCTACTTAAGGACTACGGCTGCAGAAGAACTTAAATACCATTGGGGTAACATATTAAATTTCTTTATCCATTCTTGAGTGAGAAAAATTTTTCCGGTGGAACATGTTTTGATTCCAACAGCGGAATACATGAATTTGGATGCAAGAAAAAATCAATCAATTGAGCCATGTAACCTAATGAGATGTCAAGAGAGTATATTTCACTTATTTCATTAACATTAATACAATCTATCTATCATTCATGTAGACCACTATTCGTCTATCGCCTGGGAAGTTCTGGACTTGGAATCAAATAGGATTATTAAGTTAGCTTTTTTTTTTTTTTTTTAAATCATATATCATATCACAAAGGATCCGCTTATTGCATACTTTTTAATTTCTGATCATTGTTGTCAGGCTAGTTAGTGGACTTTTGTATAGATGATCAATTTCAACATGAAAAAAAATGCAGCAGTTATATCAATGTGGTGAATACGGAGATTGTTAGCTACTGGATATGCTAATCTAATGGCAATCGCATTGTTTTTAGAGCAAGAACGACGTCAATATGCGTATCATCGGGAAATTGTTCAGAGAAGCCTCTAGCGAATCATCTAGCTTTGAATGTTACAATTTAATTTTTCTCTCAAAGTCCATTTGCCAGTCATTATCTTTCCTTTTGCATCGGAGCGGGGGAACAAGGGTGTCAAGAGCCTATTACGATTCACGTTCTCCAGCTCATTATCAACAGTTTCATTACAGAATTTTACTATAGGTCCAGACAGTGCTGTCTTGATTATGGCTCGAACACTGGAATGTAGGGTGAGAATTTGAAGAGGAAAAGAGGATTCATGAACACGAATATCACATCGAGTAATTTTTCTGTTGAATTCTGGATTTAAGATTAAATGATCAGTGAATTCAGTTCCTACGTAGATATCTATCTGCCTTAGCTTTGGAATATAATTTATTATTTCCGGGGCTCAAGGCAAAAGGCACGATAGCCAAAGGGGGTACAAGT
Source organism: Erysiphe neolycopersici (assembly GCA_003610855.1). Taxonomy (NCBI): domain Eukaryota; kingdom Fungi; phylum Ascomycota; class Leotiomycetes; order Helotiales; family Erysiphaceae; genus Erysiphe; species Erysiphe neolycopersici. The sequence continues at coordinate 9,847 of MCFK01002692.1, read as the reverse complement.
CTGTAATGTTGGGCTTGCTTCCAAAGACGGAATAAGAGGGGGATTGAGGTGCTATTTTGTTAGATGTGATATTAAGAATATCAATAGAGGCATCTTGAATAATAGGCCACAATTTAAGTGAAAATCCTGATTGCAAATAGAGTGACCGCTTACATTTTCTCTGTAACAGTAGGTAAATTTCTCTCTACCATTCCATTCTACTCATGAGCATGTGAGGATGACTTTTGCCATTCAATTCTAAGGACAAGAAGATGTTTTTGAGGTTCCAAATCATTGATTTAAGTACCCATATCTGTGTGAATTCGTTTAGGAACTGAGTTGAATTTATTTCTGAGATCTGTGAAGAGATATTTTAATTGCGTAGGTATTGTTTCCTTATTATAAATCAGCCATGTCCATTTCCAAGAAGTGTAATCATCTACTGCTAAAAGAAACCAAGAAGCATAGAGAATCGGTTGATCTGTAGTGATTAGAGTCGAAGTCTTTTATCCTCCAACTACGTCTATATGAATGGCATCACCCAAGACTTATGCATTTTGAAATGATCTATGACCCATATATTTTGTTATTTAAGCACGGGAACATATTTCACAGTCAGAAGGGTATTTATTTCCATTTATTCCAGCAAGTTATAATATTGTATCTTGGGTTTTCTAACCTGGATGACCAAGAATGTTGTGCCAGTCACGACCTATTAATTATGCGTGATTAGTTATTGGAATAGGAGGGTTTATATATTAATCTCACAGATCTAAGGCGATATATAGCGTATGTTATAACATTTAAACGAATGAATATAATGTCAACATAGTTTGAGGACCATTGGATTGAAAAGTCATTTTTATTATCTGTCACATGACAATCTGCTGCTATGTCTTATTAAAACACCGCATTTTCTAATATATCATTAACTCATAAAATATTATTGTTGTGTTACGATTTAGATTTGCTTTGCATATCTTTCTTCTTCTTCCTTTAAACATCTTCCTAATGCTCCTTAGTCTCATATAGCCCACAGTTAGGCTTGTCAAAGAACTCAGAAAAAAAAATATTTTTTGTGGATATCCACTGTAAAAACCCAGAAATCACGTTGACGTGTGTAAAATTGCGACAGCGATTGGAGAGTTCTGGCTCCAGTTTGACGATGTACGAGAGGAAGAGAAATTTCATATGGATGACGATTTCGATTTCGATTGTTATTGTGGAGTGTTCTTTAAAGTCATTCAAGCTTTTCTAGTATTCGCTAATAAATCCGCGTAAGCTCATGTTGTTCTGTGGTTGAAAAGCCTAGAATCGTTGTTTAATGGTCATGAGATAAGCGTGAGATGTTGTAAGTGACTCGTAGACGATGGAGGTTACAAGAGAAAGGTGGGATTCACTCAGAAGCGTTCTAATTTGAGGTGCTGCTTCCCTAAGCTTAGAAATCCACCATGCTGACCGCACAATTGTTGCGACTTTGTGGCGGACTTGTGAAGAAAACAATGGATATTATAATAATTATATTTTTATTTTTAAAATGGCCAAAATTTACAACAAGCCTTTACTTCGCAGCTACATTACTGATGAGCCTAAATAAGCTAGATGAAAGAAGCCAACTAATAACTGTAAGGGTAAACCTTTTAATCTGAAATAAAATTAAAATAAAAAAAGGTACAATAAACAACTAATTATAGCTTTTTAGACGGAATGCTTCATCTTGCAAGCCTTGGTGGATGAGTGAGTGATTTCATCTACGCCTTTCTTCACAGTCTAGCTCTAAATAGCTTCCATATAAAGTATTAGCGCCTAAGTAAAACCGGTAGAATATCTCGGCCGGTAATGGTCCGTGATTGACATCTACACCATCTTGAAAGAGTTTGATAAATACATATTCACATTCTAAACACTGAAGAATTATCTGTATTTCTTCCATTAGATGCAATGATGAATTGTAACTAATTTGCGGGATTTCATCCGTATTAAAACTTAAAAGCCCTCTTCAGAGTTTACTTGTCCCTTACGTATCACGGCCCAAGAGACCCTCCACGGTACCTGAGGAGCTGGACATAGTCTAGGTTACATTTATCTCTCGACACAAAAAATATAAAATTAACTTCAACTTAAACTTAAGTCTTTTTATCACTTAAGTCTCAGTCAGCTTTCACTCAACATCTCAAACCTAACAAATGATGCTTTAAAATTAATACAGTCTATTGCTTCGTGCACACTGGGATGTAAATGATCCAAAAGCTACTTGTTAGGAACCAAAACAATATCTAATTTTCACGGGCCCATAGGAATCTTACTGAGATGGGGTCAATCGAAACCATGAGTGAGGTCTGTGACTCTCAACCCTTGAGAATTATGAACAGCTAAACTCCGCCACTTAAGATGGTTTCAACAAAGCCGGGTTTTGGGGATCTTGTAGGCGGTAACAATAGACTCTACATTTTTATCGATATTTGAGTTTACAGGCCTGTGGGCTTGCCGGGGACCTAGAAATTTTTTTTCATAATACAAATACTGATTTTGATATACGAAAAGTCAGAGGGGGCGAATAGATTAAAAGGTGCTAGTTTACTTTCTTCACCAACTCTGGCTTAGTTAAATGTGTGAGAGCAGTTATAGTCTCAATAAATCCAACAAATGACTTTGACAAAGTTAACGATCCTAATCCTACTTCTCAAAGTCAAATTGGGTCTGTAATCGACTATTCGACTTTATTGGCGACTAATAAATAAAAGTCATAAGCACACTGCTCACGCCCAGTGTGCCATTCGGTTTATATAGGAGTTGAGCAAATTATAGGACATAAGAGCCTGTAAATAGTACATTGAGCAGATTTACACAAGTATTCATAGCGAGTAATCGTATTATTTTGGGATAGTCTTAGTGCAGCGTTTTTATCCTTCATTGTACTGAATAAAAAGTCATATTCTCATCAATTTTTGAATACAAAACACAATGCAGCGCAATAAACTTAAATTTTCACTATACCTATATCTCCATTCCCATAAAAAACCATTTAGTACTAATAACAGAAGTGGAATTTGTTAAGGATTCAAGTAACACAGGTTTAAAACCAACCCAGGATAAACTTTTCAGCAAAGGGTTTAACTCGTGTTCAGGTATTAAACGATCGAGGCACAGGACAATCAGGGGAACATCGAATACAACTTCAGCAAAGTCAATAAGTGCCATGAGTCTGGAAAATGGTCAGCTGGCTCGAAATCTATACAGATAAGTTGAAACCATACCCTTGTTTCAAGTCTTTGTGAATAGTAGAATTTTCGAAGAATACAAACAGGCTTTGTTTATTCGTATGCCCGCCTACAAATCCTCTGAAGTTACATCCTCCAACATAATCCCACACCTCAAAGTATGCATCAATCTTTTTATTAAGTGCAATTGTGCTCGAAATATGTGTATCCGTACCCATCTCATAGGAGCCATTATCAGTAAATCGTCCTTCTTCACCAAGGAATGTAACCTTCATGGTCTCACAGAAGAGCCTCTCACACTCCTCCCGGATGTTGTACGCTGCCCCCTTTCTATGAATCTGTCTTTTGCCACTTTTAAAATCGTATTGTCTGAGTTTCGACTTGATCAATTGTTTGTTGGCTGAAGATTCATACACAAGTGGGGGACTTGTTGCGGGGGGTTTATGCCCCGGGGTATTCCCCAGGGCCTCAGGAAAACCACTGCGCCCCTTTTTTGATATCAGTACATATTGAAATAAATGAATAGAGAAAATTTTAAGCATACCGCCAACGCCGCTAGTGGAATAGTGAAATCCAACAAGACGAGTCGAAGTATCTACGCAGTAGGCAGAAGCGAGTATATTATCGAGTTTCATAGTCACGTAACTACCACTTGTATCTTTTGTAATGGGTGCCATATTGAAAGAAATTCGAAATACAGTTGTGAGAGCTTAAGCAGACAAATAATGGTTAATGTTGTTGAATCTAGAAATTCTTAATGGATCGAGAAAGGTTTAATTTATGGAGTTAAATCACAAAGGACAGAACCTCTATTTTAGTACAAATCTTTAGCGTATTTATCACGTGCCACTACATATATCACATGAGCCAGTCCTAACGGCCGGCCCTGAACAAGCCTTAAGGAGCCACAAACGCGGTAAAGTTTTCCAGATTACATGGGTCTTGAATTTCTCCGACCCTGTTTACTTCGCCAATCTAAGCCAGGAATAGTTAGATAATTGACGTCTCAGTAATAATTTTGGCCTCCAATCTTAATTGTCTCGAAGTATCAGCATTAGTCATACATAGCTCTGTCAATAACCTGGTTATTACGGAGACCAATCAAGAATGGATGTTAAATATATATCTATCTGTTACTGTACTCCCCGAATACGTCATTGAAAACAAAAAAAAAAAACAAGTAAATTACCAATCATAAGCTGAACCATATCTGCACAAAATAATCAGGATAACATGTGACCCTTTGCATAAGTAATCAAGTCCTCCGCGATCTACCCTTGGTTTTATGAATTTCTGGTTGGTAGTGGCCCCTCCGCCACCATAATTACTTGTCTAATCCTCCTCAATAATGAGAGAGACACATTAATTATTAATACCATCAATCTTATCACGGATTTCCAAATCTTTTACTCCTGTATCCGACAAACCATCCGACATACTATATTGCAGCTTTAATAAAATACCTATCAAGCAAAATGTGGAAGTTGCTTGAAATGACAGTTTTGAATTAAATATTGGCTACTGGCTTTGTTTTGGATAAATTCAAAATAGCAACTACTTTCTATTAACACAAGGACATAATTAAACTGTATAATCTCTGAAAGCCAGGTTTTTTATTGCTATCTGAATCACTTTTTCTTCGAATCCCCAATTAAGGGGTAAAGTAGAGAAAATTAACGCCATATTTACAAAAATCATTATTCCCAAATCAGTTCCACCGTAGAATTTTAGCGCCAGTTTACACCATAATATCCCATATTTTCAACCTTACCCCTAAAACCTTGCCCAAACCCCCACCCATTTTAAAGATAATAGAAAATAAAGTTAAAAAAAATACAGATGAAGAAAAATAGATGTACTACAGCTCCCAGTAATCTTGCGGGCGAGTTCGACGTTGTCGTCCTTGATGACGGTGCGGGTTAACAGGTTGTCGGAAATAGGCATTATCTTCCTCATTTGGCAAGGGTTCAGCGAAGATAGTTTTTTGTTGATTTGGAAAGCCTGCATTAATTCCATTTCCGCACGACATTGGTATGCTTCCATTACCTCTCATGCCTACAGAATTACAGTTCATCATATTAAAATTTCCCATATTATTGTAACCGTTCATATTTGAGTACATATTTGAGAATCCGTTGTATCCGTTCATCATCATAGGGCTCACCACAGGCATCATGGACATGCCATTCATGCCATTCATACCATTATACCCATTCATCATATTAGGAACTCCATAGAAAGGAACCCCAAACTGCATGGAATTATACCCATTTATACCCGCAATTACTGGTTGTTGTACTGGAGCTGGCACTTGGGCTGTTATTTGTACAAGTGGCTGAACAGGCAGTGAAACTATTTTTCTCGGCTGCTGCATAGCTTTAGGTCCTTTAGGAATCTTAGGATTTTCAAGCGATTGTTCAGCTGGCCGTTTTTTTGAATTGTTAGTTTCTTCATTCGTGACACTTAACTTTGAATCAGTAGAAGAGTTAGATGGGGAATTCACATTAGCTGCTGTCGCTTTCAGTACAGATGGCGATGGTGACTTAGATTTATTTCTTTCCAAAGTTATTGTAGTTTGGGAATTCACAGTGGGACTTTTGGATTTCTCCCTCTCCTCTCGTACAAGATTATTTTTCTCTTCAAGGTACTGTTGTATCTTGAGAGATATGGCTTCATCAGGTACTAGATCATCCAATAATACACCTTCAGTCAGACAGTTAGGACAAGTAAAGTCGCTCTCGATTAGCGAGTTAGTAATGCAGTCATTGCAGTACGTCTTCTCACAACATGGCGTCTTCATTGGATCTATGAATATTCTCTTGTCGATTGAACACTCCAGACCCCTATCTTGAATTTCTTTATTACCCACAGCAGCTACCTTTTCAGCCGCAGCAGAAGACTTAGTCTTTGCTTGAAATAGTTCCCATGATTTCTTATCTGGCTCAGCAATCACAAATTGACCCTCTGCATTAATCATAACACCAGAATGTTGCTTTATTTCATCTCCAACACCAGAATTAGCCATGGGCTTTTCTACTGCCCTCAAAAAAGATCTTGGAATGCCCGTGGTTCGCTTGATACGGGGCTTATTCTCAAATGTAGGATCATCATTTGTAGGGCACTCCTTAATCCAATGACCCTTCTCACCGCAACGATAACATACATATCCCAAAGGTGGTTCACTATCTGATGTTTTCTTGGTACCATTATAATAAACTTTTGTTTGCCTATGATTATTAGGTAAAAATCTTTATAATATAAATAATTTTTTTACTTACTTTGCCATCTCTTCTAGCTGACCCGACCACTGTTGACTCGACGCCTCAAACATAGCTGCCAAACGCTGCTCCTCTGACATAGAGGGATTGAATTGGGACATACCATTCATTCCTGCAGGTTTGGTACCGGACTTTGCTTGGTCTTTACGAGCTGTGTTTTTTGAACTAATTGGCATTTTTCCTGTCATATACCTTTGAGCTCTACCAGCTCCTCTTTTAATAGCAGGTAATCTCTGGGCAATAACTGTTGTAGACCGAGGAATAACTGAGGTATCATCATCATATTCTAAAATATCAATTAGCTACGATCTTACGGGAAGATTTCCGTCCTGTTCGGTTATATAATTGTTACCTTCAGTGCCATCGTCATTAAAAATCGAGAGATCAAAGTCAGCTCCATCTCCAAGTCCACTTTTTATGATAATATCACGTTTCAGTTCAAATACTGATATACCGGTTCCATCAAACTCAATTCTAGATGGTTCTTTTTGGGACTTGAATTTGTAGAATACTGAAGATGACATAGTGGAATTTAGTTACTTCGAGAGATAGTTTCAAAGACCGTTAATTGAAGAAACAATAATCAATGCCTTTTATAGAGACTCTCAACAGCAATAAAGCAACTGCTCAGTTAGTTCATGAAAGATGAGGGTTTGTTTGGACAATTAGTTTTGAGAATGATTTTTTTTTCTCAGATCGTGAACTTGTGATATGATAAATTTTTTTCTTTCTTCCAATAAAAATAAGATGATAAGTCAGTTAGATTGAAATCACAGAGATAACTCTAGTGATGCAATACAAAGTAAGAATAATACAGAATAAGTATTCATGTACAAGTCTGCAGCGTATAATTGAGATATGAAAATTCCAGCATGAAACGGTGCTCTGAACAATGTAGTAATTATCACAACTCCTATTTCTCCACCTATGCGTCTCTCCTCCCCCGACGTCGAGAAACGTCGAAAATTAACAAGTTGTTAAACCTATAGTTGATCAAACATATAATCCTAGTTTTGTTATAACAAGAAGCCTTGATATGCTTATACGAGAATATAATGTGTGAGTTTGTGTGTGGTTGAGAAGTAAAAGAATAGATGGAAAGGAGAAGTAAGGAAGGTTGCGAGGGAATTTAAATAGACTAAACTCCTAATTCGCGCTTAATCGGCGCTAGCTGAGCTATGCTTTTCCGTTTAATTTCTTTTACATAAAGTAGTTGGAGATGTGTTTCATAAGCGAGGTGGCTGATCCAAGCTCGTGTGTTGGTAGACTGACTAACTATCTTGGCTGTGATTACAGCACTACAAAAAAGCCTGATCATCACATATGAGTGATAATTACAGAGGTACACGAGTCTAATACTAATCCTTGCAAGTTATGGTAAATTTACACCAAGAAAGAATAAACGATAGTCAGTAATTACGGAGTAACCCAGTTGAGGTAGTCACGGGGCATGGAAGTCAGATTTGGCATCTAAAATTATATGTTCAAGATTACTGTTAATTAATCACATACGTACTGTCTTTCTAGACTAGAACCATCATGCTAAATGCAAAAGTCTATTTTTAAAAAAAAAAAACGATTCATTCCGTTTGGACCCCCAAGGGCAAGCCCCCTGTAAGCATCCGATTTGCAGGAATATAATTGGAACATCACAAATGTTTGGCACCTGCATTGCACATTAAACAGTAGGCAAATAGGATGGATGAGAAATGAGACTTGCCAACACAAACTAACTTGCACTAATTTTGATAGCATCCATTTTTAACCTTATGAATACCCGACTCAATTCGCACTAGGGCCGGTCAGACTTAACACAAGTGTTCCTAACAAAACAAATGTTCTTATGTTTTAGACTTTCCACGTGAGGATTTGTAATCAAAAACCTCACCACTAGGGCGGTTCACAACTAGCTTTTTTTTGATTATTTCGTTGATTTCAATTAAAAAAAAAGCCAGGTGTGAACCCCACTAAGATGTCTAGCTTCACCACTTCTTCATATTTTTATCGTCACATCACCGTCAATAATTCTTCAATTTAGAATTTAAAACTTAGAAAATTATTACATCCATCTCCTTGTGACGTAGTCAATTTTCCGAAAGTTAAAAGGTTGAAAAACAGTATTTACAGGATAAACTTTTTTGCAATAAATCAAAAAAAATGCTTTGTTTTATTTAGCTCGCCCTTACTCCCAAGAAACTTATTTTTCGCTGAGTAAATTCTGTAAGTTACAAATTCGAAACTGAAATTTTTCATCGAATTTTTATTGATTGCTATTGATGGTTTGAATGTGATATTGGACTTCAAAGTTGACAATGAAGGAAGTATATTGTTTATGGTGGTGGGCTTCTTGTTTATTAATTGCCGCAGGGGAACTTGAAAGTTTAAAGTACATTTTCTCTATGAACATTTGTTAGGAACACTTGTGTTAAGTCTGACCGGCCCTATTTTATCTACAAGGGAAATGTTTTCTTTAGAAAGATGATAATTATTGTTATGATTGATTAACGCCAAGCAGGCTCACGGGCTAAGCTCGGCCTCACGCCTCCCATAGGGCATTTGGCGAGCCTGCGTAGCCTGAGGCCACCGGGCATGTAACATTGTCTAATTCTAACAACAAAACATCTACACAAACAGTCCGAGGATCTCGAGGACTATAGGGGCATATTTCTTGCCCTTACAAATGTGTATTTAAACTAAATGAAGTAAGGCTTATTAATTTTCATGAATGTGTTATCATTGCTAATAAATTTTTTTCCCCAGTTTAACCAAAGGGTTTTGCCTTCTTGCACCATTTGTGAAATGCTTCGGCATCTTTACTAGTGCTAAGAATCCATTTTATATCATCTTATCTTCTATAATTGATCGGCGGTTATTTCTAGGTCGAACTCGAAACTTTCTACTGAGTTGGCAAAGGAAGGTATGCTCCGGTGACTTTTATTGTCCACATGCACAGTAAATTTCAGCTTCATCATGTCTAAAGCGGCGGTGATACGCTGCAAAATCACCATGTCCAGAACGGACTGCAAGCAGTCTTCCTAGAATAGTTCTAGGAAGTAAAAACAGTTCAGGTGGCATACGTGATGAAATCCTGATGTTTAAATCCTTATATAGTTTAAAGCTTGTTTGGCTAGAATATCTGCTCGTTCATTTCCAGCAATTCCTTGATGACTTGGAATCCACCTTACTTGTACTTGCCCAGCATTGATGGCTGTTGCCCTTGTTTTTGTTGCCCAAGATTCACGGAATTTCTGGAACTCTAGAATACGAGAGGCGCTTGTTGTGGTGGCTACTCCAGTGTGTAGACGAATAGCAGCCTCTTCGTTGTCAAGACAAATAGTAACATTTGTTGCATAACGGGCCATAAAATGA
>MCFK01002680.1:0-12962 GCA_003610855.1 Erysiphe neolycopersici | reverse complement strand
TAATAATAATAATAATAACAGAGCAAACAGTACAAATTATTGCAAAATAGGTAATACTATGATCACTTACTTCTACAGCTTCAATTGCTTTTGCGCTTACTCAAGGAGGGAAAAATTGCTCTTTTGCGCAAAAAGGAATAAAAACCATTATAGGCTCGTATATTGCCTACAAAATTTGGCTTTGGGTTGTTTGTGTGCTATAATAGACAAACAAGGGGGAGGGAGGGGAGGGAGAATCAGTAGCCCGTAGTGCAAGAAAACGACAAGGGAAGGCATTTAGCTAAGTGTAACTTTTGCGAGTATTTCTGACAAAATTCGAAGTCACGATTCACCATTAATACAAGCATGGCCTCCATCCCGTACACGATTATTGTCGGAAGTGTGGTAGATTCGAAACATTGATCTCCTGTCGCCACACCAAAATAGATAGCTTCCTACATTGGGGGGCTGACCTGGATGCCACACGACTTCGTCGTTAGATTTTACAATCTTTGCTGTTAAAAATCTCGTTTAATCCAATCAAGCGAGGTCTAGGTCTGAGGTTGACATACTGCCATCCGACACGTTTGATGTAACGAACAGCAACGCACGTGACATGAGGGATTCTACGACAAATTTAATGACTCAACTTCAACTGAAATGTTGTATTACCAGTTTCTTCATAATTTGAAAGGAATAGGGAAGCTTACAAATCCTTGGTGTTGAATAGTTTGAAGCTTCGGTTTTCGTAACATGGCTTCAAAAGCTATGTGGGAGGTAGACCCAGAGACGCGATCAAAGGTATAATCGCAGCTAAATAGCTCGCTTTCTCTAAATTTTGGTTGAAATATTGTTAATAATCTTTAATAATAATTTTAACTAATCATATGCTAATTGATCTCTTCATAGTTACTTGAAATCCAAAAAACAAATTCAAACGATCGTTGTTGTGATTGCGAGGCGCCATCTCCACAATGGGCATCACCAAAATTTGGCATATTCATGTGTTTAAGTTGTGCTGGTGTTCATAGAGGACTTGGGGTACACGTAAGTTTTGTGCGGAGCATAACAATGGATGCATTCAAACCCGTTGAAATTGAACGAATGCGGCTTGGTGGAAATAAGCCTTGGAGGGAATTCTTCGAGCAGGCCGAAAGTAATAGGATAGTTGGCATAGCGTGAGTTTGGCCTAGCTCCAGAGAATTGTAGCTTTACGTGTGTGTGTGTGTGTGTGTGTGTGTGTGTGTGTGTGTGTGGCATTGGGCTGGCCCAAGAATAAGCCAATGGAATTAAAACCTTAAGCAGTAATTGGGTTGAATTATTACTAACTTTTTCTCGTAATGATAATTAGATGGGATAATGCTACGATTTCAGAAAGGTATTCGGGAGAGGTTGGCGAGGAATGGAAGGAGCGCCTATCTGCCAAAGTAGAAGGAAGAGAATATGATTCGAATACCATCAAGCGGTCTGCCGTCAAAACTGTCTCTCCAACCTTGAAATCAAAGTCTCCTACTTCATCTCAAATTCTTCCAAGCCAACACAATCAATCCTCGAGTGGTCCGGGCAGCAAGATTAAGGTAGATAATAAATACTTTGCAGATTTAGGTGCCAAAAATGCATCTCGCTCATCGGATCTTCCTCCATCTCAAGGAGGAAAGTACTGCGGATTTGGATCACAACCACTCAGAACAATGAAAACTGAGCCTAAATTACCCGGGCTCGAAGATATACAAAAAGACCCAGTTGCAGCATTAACAAAAAGCTTAAGTTGGTTCTCCACAACTGTAGGTAAAACAGCAAAAACTGTCAATGAGGACTATATTCAACCAACTGCTAAATCGGTATATTATCTTCTTTTTTTCTATCTAACCATCTAATAAATTCTATCTAGGTTGCAGAATCCGACATTGCAGCACATGCGCGACTTGCAGCTACTCAGGTTGTAATCAGCGCACAAACAGGCGCTAGAAGCGCTGCAACAAATTTCACAAAATATGTCGAGAGAAATAATTCCAACAAGCTGAGTAGTAACGGTGGTCGGTACCGGCGAACACCACTTGAAAATGATAGTAAGATGGATTACTGGGACGATTTTGGGGATATAAGCACCATCGGCGGCAATCACAACGTGAACCTCAAGAGCAATCTCTTAACGTCTAATTCTGTTGGTACAAATGCTATTAAAAAGGCTGGTGGAGGTGGCGGTAATCACTACGTAGGGATTGGCATGCCAACTAAAAAGGATGAAGATGCGTGGGAATCTTGGTGAAGAGTTTTTGAAAATTGGCGAGGAAAAGTTTTTTGTGGTTTGTGTATTTAAATTTTCCTTGTACTTGTATAGGGACGGCGAAATGTTAATTGTTTTGTATTTTATAGCATTGATACATTGAGTGGAAGAGAAAGAATCAAGCCGGCAGGCAGGCATATTATATTATCAGAATAATCATAAAAGAAATTTCTCAATGATTCTGCTCTCTTAATATCCTGTGCTTACTTCGACACTGTCTTATCATTCATTTTTGGGGAGTTATTTGAAGTTTTCCAAGTATATGCAAGTCTCTTTGATTGCAATAATTATATAGAATAATCAATGGATTCTTTAGGGCGCCAAGACCAACTCTACACCTCCTCTTGTTAGAAGGTAGCCAAGTAGAGTGGCATCTTCCCTTCGATGAGGATACCTCCCCAATATCACTGTCTCAATTGTCTTCATCTCTCCGCACCAACCCCCATCACCTCTACCATGAAGCCACCCGCAATTGAATCAAGTGAGTAATGACGAAGGCCTACTTGATCACAAAACCAAAATCACTAATCAGGAGGACTTTTTTTCGTCACTGAGTCTACGAAAAAACTCCCAGGTTCCCAGACGGCACACAGTCGTTAGACTAGGCTAGTTTACAGCATACACGACCTCTCAAGAATTGTCTGATATTTTAACACTAGCTTTAATTTTTCACAAGGTGCAATAGAAGGAAGGAGTTAAAGGGAGGCTAGGAAGGGAGGAAGGGATACCCAGAGATATTCATAAGTTTGCAGCACCTATCCAGCCGCTCTCGCCGAACGCCTCAGAAGGGTAGCTAGGTATGTCTTTAGATTTCAGTCCTGATGTTGGGTTGGGGGGGAGCCCCGTACCCACTTACTGAGGCATAGGTATCTTCAACCTGTAGGTAGAAAGGACCTACATGTTCTATATAGTCCTAGACTGAGAAGGAACAATAAACCCCCATCATCAATGGATTCTTTATGAGCTTATGTACATTAAATTAACTTTGGAGTAATTATTTCTTTTCGTTCATTATTTGACTCACATAAGCGTTTGTTACTTGTTAGATTGTTTCATATACGCCTGAACCTTCTCTGACGCTGTTTTAGGATCTGTCTATATATATGTTTATTTTTCTAATCAACATTTTCGTTTTCAATATTGGAAAGGAGCACTTGGATTAAGTCTGAGAGGCCCTATTGAACTTACTTAACGATTCGTTAATCTCGTGCGTCGTCAATTATCTCTAACTGCTCTAAAGCCTGGGCAAATGTTTATAGCTCGATGACGATGGATGTACCAGAGACATATCAATTAAATCGATTAACCACAAGCTAGAAAGATAATTGACGCATACTATAAGATTCATATTTATATTCTATTATTCTGCTACAGGAACTATGCGCACTAAAGATCGGTCTGTTTACAATGTCTTAAGCACACTCCTTAGTATATTCTACGACTTGATTGCCAACTTCATTGAGAATCCTAAGCTAACTCAACCACAGTAGGATTATAATAAATACTATAATTGATCATTTTTGGCTCCTTTTTTCTTACCACAATGATTTGTTTATTTGATAAAAATACTTAACGAGTATACGAGCCCTGTGTCTTCAAGACGTCTGTGGAGCTTTCTCTTTGTGGATGTGAATAACTTGTATCACAATTTGACTTGCTTGGAGACCTGTATCCAGCACTAAAACTCAGTATTCGTCTACTAAAATCAGGCATCTCTCTTTCCTAAATCGCGTAATTTCTCAGAAACATAATTAAAACGATTTTCTTATACATTTATGTTTTGTTCCATTTTGCAACATCATACTGAGTATACTTTCAGGCTAGTTAGCTTACTGGATGGTAAATGGATTATATAAAGCCATTATTGCTCCATAAACCTAACTATCTTTTATTTAACTGTGTCTTTGTCAGATTTATGAGCTGACGATGTATCCTGAAGAGGAATTGGGTTGTTTTTAAGTGATTCGGTTGTTAACAAGCTAGGATTCAAGGATTCAAGGACTTGAGAGATCAAAGGTACTAGGGAACAAGAGAAACTGGGACTCGGAGGATTTCAAGAAGGTAATTAATTTCTAAGAAGTCAAGATATGACGGAAGACAAAGCGTGAAGCTCAACTATAGAGTAATGCCTCCTATATATACATCATGGTACCTTTCCCCCCTTAATCCCAATGGACGAAGAACTCTTAACTGTATCTCTGATGACGAAATCTACACGCCAATGTCTGTGTACATTGTGATATCATCCAGCCTTTAACTCGCTCTTATCCGTTTCGATTTATGACGTCACAAACAAATAGTATATCGCCTTACTGAAGCTACAAGTATGTGTAAGCATATACAGGGGTATGACAAACTAGGGCTATAATTAGAACCCATGTAATTATTGTTAAAAATAGATCATATCTAGTTAGTTTCTTACAGTCTTAAATGCTCCAGTATAAGTTTGATTGATTATGTTTAAAAAAAAATTAAAAGTGTGGCTTCTTACAGAGGTTGCGAAAAGCACTTTATTGGTGTTTATTTCCTGCCGATATATTGAACTCGGAATTTTCACAGTGCACTTAGTCCATAGTAAGAATAAAATTTATAATATTGGAAGCTTCGAGGTCTAAGGATTACACTGTAAAGCTCGATCTTTTGAAGTCCATCTCTTAAAAGCGTACTATAAGTATATAATATAATGTGAGAAAATAATTTTCTTCTTAAAGAACCATTTAGAGTTAAGATTTTTTGATGAGCGTTAATCTGAACGGTTCAAACATATTATCTTTGAGGATATGATCTTGTATTGCCTCTTAGATCCCAACCTTTGCCTTTCCAACTTCATTAGGGTGTTTTTGGGAAGAGCACCAAAAAAACTACGGGATTGATTTATGAAGCTTGTAGGAAAGCTTTCTACAAGCAAAGTAGTTAAGTAGATATCGTAATTAATATGTAAAATATGCAATATTCCTCCTATTGACTGTTAAGCCGTGCATTCTTTGTGAATTTTGCTGACTTCTTACTTATCTTATAGAATGTCTGAAGTTTTTCCAAGTATTCTTGCTCAATCATTACAAGGCAGCGAGTGTATTATCAGAATGGTTGACCTAGGCTCCACTTCATGCCAGGCAAAATTAATTGAGATTAGTCTCGTTATTATCTCAGAGTTAAATAGTATCACCTTAATAAAGAGATCGAGGCCATAGGCGAATTCAGAGACATTTTGAAATAAGTACGTAGAATTCTTCATGGCGAACTATATATGAAAGAATGTAGGCAGTTAGTTGAAAGTATTTTTGATGAAAAAAGAAACAAGACCTTTGTAGCTTTCAAACCGAAAACAAAGTGAACAAGTTGTACCGGATAACATCAAATCTTTGTCATGCATAGCTTTCCCATGAGCTGTGATTGATAAAGTCTTCGACAAAAACTGGCATGCCTCATTTTCTCTGACCGTATTCTCCTTTTCTTCAACCGAGAAGATGACAAAGAAAATCGATAGACAAACTGGTCTGAGCTTAAGTCAACAGTGATGAGAAGCTAAGAAAATTAAAGACCCTCAATATCATTACGCGAAAACGAAGAGTAATTTTCCTGTAAAATTTGCTGAGACAATAAAAAACTCACCAGTAAAAGGAGATATATTCAAAAATAAACCTTAATTCCAAGGGCCGGAGAAGAAGATATAAGAGTACTAACATGTATTAGATAAGAATTGCGCAACTCTCTGATTTAGTCACACAGTTTTTGCAAGAAGCATAATTTGCCAACTACACCAATACTCTCAACGCCCCTAAAAACAACCCAGCCAAAGTATCTAATAAATACATTTTTATCCTGTCACAAGCACCCATATTCTGCGAAGAATTAGTCAGGTAACGAATAATGAGAGAGGTGTCTCACAAGAAAAATGCCATCAAAACACTCATCATTTTTGCAACCAGCCAGCGGTTACCAGAAACTCTTGACCAATACTTTAAAAGTTCTCTCTGAGCACCTTGGACGTTATCTACCACGTCCTCTGTATTTGCATCGATCCGTTGTATCATCTCATTTTGCTCTGATACCATAGATGCTAATTGACTAAAAATACCACCGAGTTCACTAATTGTACGCTCTATAGCTTCTATCGCTTCACCTCTTTGTTGTATATAAGTATTTGTAGGCTGAGCCTCCTCCATCATTAGGAGTTGCTGATCTCCAACAGGGTTCAATGACAAAAGATCTTGTCCCGAGGCCGGTGATCCCCTATTAGGAGTATTGTTGTAAAGCGGAGAAGTTGATTGTGTGATAGGGGAGACTACGTGAGCTGACACAGAGGAAACAAAATTCTCTGTGCGGGCACGGGACGCTTGAATATTCTTAGTTCTTACTTCAAGTACATCTTTAAAGTTGGCTGATACATCAGTAAGCTTTCCTTGCAATAAAAAGACTACATTTTTATTATGTTCTCTCTCTTGATCTGCCTTAGGGTGTTGTGTTCGTGAAAGATTTTGTAAAAATGAGATTTGCTGATTTAGTGAGGAAAGGTCTTGTTTTATAATTGATGTTAACTCATTAATCTCAACAGGTCGGTCGTCGAAGAGCGTTTTCCGTTTTGCCACTAAGAACAATTAATAAGTGTAAATTAGTGCACTAGTATGTAGAGATATCCCACACTGTGCTAGCTTCTCTAATTTTCCCATCGTAGCTGCAATCCCTCTTCCAATCTCTGCTGCCCTCCGCGCAAATTCTGACCTCCTAACTTTCCCATCTCCATTAGTGTTGGAGTTAGCTGCAGCCTTTTGGGAATCTGAAAGAAGAGGTTGTCTTTGACCTCCTATTTTAAAGGTAACTTGTCGTTTCTGAACTTGGGATAGAACAGACTTGAATTCATTTGTTCTGTCCTGAATAGATGATGCTGTCATGGCAGCAAATTGTGTGATATTTGCAGGAAAAGAAATGAATCTTGTTTAGCTCAGCGCACAAGGCGCGTTAAGTTTCTCGTAATAACTAATCAGTTGATTTTCATTAAAGACACCTTCTACTTATAACACTTCTGTTATGGTTTAAACTATATTGACACCTGGTCCGTAACTTTCTCTTTCCGTTGACCCCTAAATGAATGTAAGTGTTTGCAGTTTATAGGATATGACGACCATGTGCGTTTGTATGTATTATATATGTTACAAGAGTTATAGCGCAGATAAACCAGCTAGGTGGTTTTAGACTGAATTTCCATAGATTTATGCCTCAGGCATAAAATAAAGTCTTTGATTATATTTAGATCTGTAATTTGCCTAGTTTTTTTAATGACGTCATCAGCTATTTTGACAAAACTAGATTAATAATGAAATTGAGTGCCGTACCTTGTTTCCGAACTTATCCTCCAATCTTCTAATCCTCTCCTCCTGTTGTCTCAGACTGAAAGATTCTGAGCGTCAATTAGATATCATTTTTGAAGATGAACAATTCATCGAGTGAAATCAGTGTTGTCTGGGAAGAATAAAGTCAACCAATCCATTTGGAATCTTATTGTCTTTTATTTTTTAAGGTTTGCGAATCAGTCATTACAACCAATCACCTTACAGCTTTTTATCCATGTTCATAGAAACAAATGCCTCGTAAAACAAATATCAACAAGCAGATCATATCATGGCGCGATCATTGCCTCATTCGTTCTGCGATGAACTGCCCATGTAAATATGATCTTTTCTGAACGTGTAAACTGGCTGGCTGACGCGACGTAAACATAGGTTTGCTTCCCGGGTGACGCCAGCCGCGGTTAATACATCACTATCAACTCCTCCCTGCCAGGCAAATGAAAATCATCGAAAGCTCAGAAGATGGGCTGAAGCCAAATCGGTTGATAATTTTGGAAATGACTGGAATTCAATAAAAGATTTCCATCTGTCTCAGCCACCATTTCGGTCAAAAAGACCACAACAGCCTTCTAGTCGGACATTCCCGAGTGCCGGTAATTCACAATTACTCAGCAATACCGCGGTTGTAAGCATCAATAATCGGAATCTACCAGCATTACCTAAGGAGGAAGATTTTCGATCTCGTGCCAACTCCTTCGAATACAATGACGAATCACGCTTCTCTTCGAGTAACGTCATTCGACGACATCAATATCCATCTCCTCCTCCAAAAAAAACCGCACCGCAACGATGTTTATCAAAATTCGTTAAACCACAGACTGAGGGTAACATTAAGAAATCTTTCGTCGCACATCCAGATTCTCTCGTCCCAGGGAGAAGTAGAAGAAGGGCCGATGATAGGGAAACTGTCTTTAAATCCTCCACGTCCCAACAAAAAATTGGGTTAAATGACCCTCAAAAGCAAATGAGTCACTCTTCTATTTCACCATGTACGTCTCCTCGAACAAGTAATCACAGTCAAAAAACATTTCCATTTTCAAAGTCATACTCTAATCCCATGATGTCACGGGAAAAACCGTGGGGCAACGTCATGGTTGAACGTCCGAGCACTTCAGGGTATAATCATGTTGTGACCTCTGCATCAGATAAGCCTCTTCCCTTTGTGCCATCTCAGGATAATTATCAAAGGGAAGAAGAAAACGAAAATCGCCTCAAGGTCGAGCATTTTTGTAAGGAGTTCTTTGAATTTGAAAGTTCAAGCAAAACTTTAAATCAAGATCATGATGGAATCGGATGGAAAACGAGTTTTCTAGATCCTATATCTGAGCCGAGTTCAAATTCAAACTCTATTGACATTAATCTAACTGAACTATCTAAGCCCCAACTACCAAATCTCAGCCGAATCTCGTTATTTGGTACAGACATTTTTTCTCACTTAGAATCAGAGAATCTGCATACCAATGTAAAGGATGTTCAAAGAAGTCCTACAGTTATATCAGACTTAAAGCTATTTCCTTTAGCAGAGGATAAATATGATTCCGATACACACCATGTCTTCGATAAAGTTGCTGGACCTAAAACCTTACACTCTCGGCTTGAAATTGGTGTTGTCAATGCTGACCCTTCAAGCTCTAAAACAAATAGTATTGGCAGTGTGACGAGCAGTAGCCCCCATAATATGGATTCAGAAATAATAATTCAAGGTCTGAATAAATTCTCTAAGATAACTTCTGAAGATACTCTACAAAAAACCGAAGTAGATAAAAATAGAAACAGTCATGAGATACAAAATGTTCAGAGCAAAGATAGCATAAGAGGTTTTTGTCAAGGCTTGACCGAAAATACCAAAATATTTACTTATGATGGTAGCATAGCTAAAAGTACTGAAAAAACACATACTGAGCTTGATTCAAGTAAAGTCTCTTTAAATCCAATTATAGCTTATGATCAAGAGATAAAAGTCAAACCATGTGAAAAGGAAGAAATTTCAGAAAAGCCAGGCTTGGTATCAATCAAAAATCCCACTGTATCTGAGAGTGTTCCAATACAGAAAACTATCATCAATAACGACGATTATGATAAAATTCCCAAATCCTCAGTCAGTAATGAATTCTTGCAACCGGAAAAGATACAAGAACCCAGTGAACTAAATGATAAGAGCGTTTCCTCTCTTAGCGAAAAATTTCTAGATCCTAACATTGCGTTGATAACTAAAAATATTACCATAGAGGAGCTAGAAAAATATCATTCAGTAGCTCAAAATTCACCATCGAACATAAATTCTGATACTTTACCGTTTGATTTGAAAACTACAACAAAAAATTCTGCTTATGAACATGGAAGGTCAAAAAAGTTCGAACCACCAGATCATGAAATTTTAATTGAGGCTAGGAATTCTGAGAACCCCAAGGATTCCGAGAACTCCGAAAACTCCATGCATTCTGAGCTAGATGATAAGCCCACAGTAGATCCTATATCGGGATATTTGTCTAATTACGAAGATGAAAAATTACAGCAAGATATCGTAAAAAGTTTAAATCCTCACCATGATGATAGAGACGATAACTTTGATCAAGTACCGGAATTATTGAATAGTGCTGAAGATCATATTAATACGTATCTTCCCAGCGAATATGATAATTATTGGGCATCAACCATGAATTCAAAAAGCAACCGACATTCAATATCTAATACATCACAACTTCCTATTGAGAAAAATTTCGAAGCGTTGCCCATGGCTTCACCGGAAGATGATACACTTTTCGTGGCTCCTCCTTCACCTAGACGACAAAACGATAGTGCTTTGCTACGTCCCCAATCGTCAATTTCGACTTATTATCCTACAGAAGACGATAACTATTTAGTCTCCCCCATTAGTGTTTTAAGTCCACAATCCGATTTTAAATGTGAGCCACAAGATAGTACTCCAGTTTCACCTATATCAGTTGCATCTGATTTTAGTACTAGATGTAAAGTACAATCTGATTTGAATCTTGCAAATAAGTCACTTTCAACCTTTAACGACAAAACTACTTCCTTAGAACTGTCTAGAAAACATGATTCTAAAAGGCATGTTGGCTCCATAGCAGATAACTTTGAGAAAAACATTGAGGAAATTGATGCAAGCTTTACTCAAACAGAAAACGCTTATAACCTTCAATCTTTCTTATTAGACCAAGATCTCTCTTATTCAGCTCAACCAACTTCAAGGATGTTACCAAAAGCTAGCTTACATGATATTTCTCCGGAACAGAGTTGTGCGAATAAAGATTTATTTCCTATTTCTTCGGTTCCAATTCCATTTCAAAGCCCCTTTTCCACATCGCCGTTGAGTGCTGGAAGATTACCATCCTTCCGAGAAACATTAAAGATCAAGTCCTCACAACAAAAAACACAGACTTTTGATGATATGCGAGAGATATTTGCTAATTTTGATATTGGACTGGGTATCTGGATTCGGGAATTGAAGAAAAAGCATTCAGAATATGAAATTCCTATTGCTTCCCTCAAAAGTTCTGACCTATGTGAAACAGGTACGTACATACATGCTCGAGAAAAACTAACAAGTGGAAATTACATTGCTCTTTTGCCTCATAATGAAAATTTTATTGATGTCAACTTGTCTTCATTGCCGCACCCGTCAAACATAAAATTTACTCTGGGGTCTCATGTATCGAATACTCAAAATATTTATCCAACTAATAAGTTTAAAAGCCAACAATTTCAGGCTAAAGGAAAAGATTTGTTTCATACAGCAGGTATCTTAAGTGGCAAGGCAGGGAAGGCAGGAAAGGGTCTACTTGCAAAGGGCAAGAATAAGCTCCTTTCTACTGGAGCAAGTGATAAAATAGATTGATTTCTTCTACACAACTACCGAAATAAGAAATTTTTGACAAATTTTCCTTCTATACACGGTATCTAAGATTGATGATTAATGGGTTTTTGGGTTTATGATTGAAACTTTAATTTCAACATCATCTAAATAACAAGCTCTGTATGGAAAAGAATCTCGGAAAGGATTCTTCACTCATCTATATATGCAATTTAATCATCTAATACATAAGATTTTCTAATACCCAGGATGACATTTGAGACGTCATACTACAGAACTCACACCCAGCAGTAATGAATATCGATATAATACCTCATACTAGTGGAACCTAACAAGTTTTAAATTTAACTTCGTTGAATTTACTTGTTTTTGCAGAAAAATTTCCGAGATGTCCTTTATCCTTTAGGATAACTTCTAATGGAAATTCTAGTCAGCGACTATATCAAGCCAAGTAAAAGATCTATCTGAAAAAACAAAAAAACTCTAAGAATAAAATCATTTTACCTGTTTATTTTATCTTGATTTTATTTCTCTACATCTCCATGGATCAAATATCTTAAAATTTTGTCAAGGAGAGGCGTTGTAACGTTTATTCCGAGTCAACAAATGATATGCCTAAAAACAAACATGAAAAATGTTTATCGATTTATTAATTTTTCTTCACAGACATCTATCCATAGCTGGTATATGGTCGGCGACACGCGAGAAAAAGTATTTTTCAATATTGGGCATCTACACACCAGATTATATCAAATGGTGTAAAAATAACTGAAAATTTCAGCTGTTACATTCTCGTGATCAATTTTGACTAGTATTGACAGCTAAGCTATAAACTCGATTAGAACCAAGTCTTTGCACATTATGGATAGTCGCGCATGAACTTCATTACTTTCATAGTGGCTTGCATCTGGGAATAGTGACGGCCCTGGCAGGACTTTTAAAATTCGAATTGCTTCTATGTCCAGCGAGCCATTTTTCAGCAACATCACCTATTTATAATTCCTTCATCTTCCTCCAATAATGCCAAAATTGAATGGTTTTAAAAAGTACTGCTCGATTTGTATAAATTTTATTAATTATTGTTACCACCCTTTATGTCAAAAAAAGTTTTTGGTTAGAAAATAACGCTACCAGTATTAATTAATGATGTACAATTTTTCGTTTGGTACCAGTTCGATTTATTACATAAACCTTATCTAACATGGTATTTTTTTGTATCCTTCCTTGAAATCTAATTGATGATAAGTTTCAGAGTAATCATTTTTTTATGATTAATATATGAATATGCGGTGAAAACTGTTTGGATATATACGAATATACTTATAACAATGTCATACAGTACTGAACTGAAGATAACGGTGGCGTAGGAATTGGAAATTGGGCATGGCAAATTATGCGATTAGTCAGATTCGGAAATTCTTTCCCCCGACCCAACCCCCCCCCTACCATGTTTTTGTATTCATGTCTTAACTTATTTTTAATTTTTGCTCCGGTGTCTTTACGGAGGTACAGCGGT
>MCFK01002679.1:0-16019 GCA_003610855.1 Erysiphe neolycopersici | reverse complement strand
CGATGCGTTAGGGAAGCATTATTGTTTAACCAACACCTACCTTTCCAGACGGAATGTTTGTGATTCCTTTTACGGCCCACGTTTGCAATTGAAGCTACTACTGGCAGATAGCTCAAATTTACAATGAACATATAAAGTTACCTTGCGTCAAATGATCAACAATTCACATTCCGGGGCGTATATAGTTCTACAAGGATTTATAGAATTAAGTACATATTGAGATATATAGCACGTTTCATACCAAATGCATTCAAAAATATAACTTTTTGTTCTCTTGAACGATAAAACGCAAGTTGTGTGTACTAGAAATAGGAAAACGTTGCTAGAAATAATTCCAACTATTTTGAAATGGGTCAAACACCATGCACTGGAACTATGCCTAACGCTGGTGCGGGTGCAGGCACAGGCCCTCAATATCGCTCTGTGGCGTATTTTGTAAATTGGGCTATCTACGCTCGCCAACATAAGCCGCAAGACCTTCCGGCAAAGAAACTTACACATATCTTATATGCCTTTGCTAACGTTCTACCCGAGACTGGTGAGGTGTACTTAACTGATCTCTGGGCAGATCAGGACATTCATTTCGATGGGGACTCATGGAATGATTCAGGCAAAAACCTTTACGGATGCTTAAAACAACTTAATTTATTAAAGCTAAAGAATCGATCTTTAAAACTTCTACTAAGCATCGGTGGCTGGACATATTCGGCTAACTTCTCGAAACCAGCTTCAACATCAGTTGGAAGAAAAAAGTTTGCCGATTCAGCTTTAGATCTTTTGTTGAATTATGGATTTGATGGGCTCGACATTGATTGGGAATACCCGCAGGCTGGTGCAGAGGCTCAAAATTATGTACTACTCCTTCAGATGATTCGTGAAACTCTAGATTCCTATGCTTCTACTCTCTCTACTAAGCCTCGTTTTCTTTTGACAGTTGCATGCCCGGCAGGTCCAGATTATATAAACAACATGGATGTCTCAAATATGGATCGCTATCTCGACTTTTGGAATCTAATGGCCTATGACTTTGCCGGATCTTTCACCAAAAATACGGGACATCAAGCAAATCTTTTTCCTACACAAATTAATCCAGCTTCAACGCCATTTAGCATCCAAGCGGCTGTCGATTCGTATAAACAAAAGGGCGTTAGCTCTTCTAAAATAGTTCTAGGAATGCCTCTTTATGGTCGTGCATTTGAAAATACCGATGGTCTCGGAAAATCTTATTCGGGCGTCGGAGAAGGAAGTTGGGAGCCCGGAATATATGACTACAAGGTGCTTCCTTTAGCCGGCTCAAAGGATGGGTATGATCAAGTTGCGCACGCTTCATACTGTTATGACCCAACAAAAAGAAAGCTTGTTTCATACGACAGTGTAGCAAGTTCAAGAGCGAAAGCAAAGTGGATCAAATCTCAAAACTTAGGTGGGGCTATGTGGTGGGAGTCATCAGGCGATCGCTGTGATCAAAGCAGTTTGATACAGACTGTTACACAAGAACTAGGTCAATTAGAAAGCAGCCAAAACTGCCTTGAATATCCGAAATCACGATTTGACAATATTAAGAATATAACTCCGAAATAAAAACTATCTTTTCTAATGATAGTCGAGTCTCCATCTCCAAAATACTTTATTTCCACTATTTTGCCACAGTCAGTCGTATTGATTCTCTATTTTTTTGCTTAGAGAAGAACTACTAGAGGTTTGCAGCTACATACAATCATCTCTTCGAATACGTTTGATAAACTTACCAATTTAGATAGAACCTTTTATCAGAAAATTTTTTTAAATCGTTAAATTAGACGACTTATTACTAAGCACGTTAGGTGTCCTGTTCGTCTTTATCTCAAGATTTGGATTTCCAATATTACGGTTGTAGGGGATACTTTTTTCCGATAAATGCGAGTGTCCTAGTTACTTGGACCTACAGCGATATTCTATCTAGTGGTATTGTTGATTTATACTATGTATGATTAGGGAACCCCGCCGCACATAAGCGTATGCTAATATTTTGGAGAAATGCTCAAAGTGTATTTGTCTAGGAACTGATACTTGTAATTTGCATAGAAATAAATCTAGGACTCCATGAATCAGAGTTTTGTTCTAAAGCGCTAGCAAACTAATCAGTAAGCCCATGAGATTATCGTCTAATAAAGTAAAAAGTAAATAAATATCTGCCCTCTATTCCTCTTTTAATAATCTGGTATAATTGGTATCCCTAATCTTTAGTGGTGACTTTGAATACTAAGAGGATGAACGTTATGAATACTCAGCTATATTTAATTACTCAATATACAAGGATCTACCAGTCCTAATTAACATTGCATAGCTTATCATTGATGTGATGTTTCACGTAAAGTCATAGTGTGAGATATTAATGAGTTATATCCAATACAATTTTTTGGGGCAACTAAAAGTCGAAAGAACACCACTCTTCTTTTGGAGGTAAAGCAGGTATTAATCCATCTTCAAACTTCCTATTCTTTCTAGCATAAGCATAAGCCTTTCCTGTCAGTTCGTCATAAACTGTTTCTGTTGGCATCTTTAAATCTATAGAAAATACTGGTTTCCCCTCTGGAAACCAGATTCTTTCCCAAATTTTATCGTCATTGATAAAGCCTGGAATTGTACCTTTGTATTGAACTCTTTTATTATTGAACGACGTGAGACCTTTTTGGAGCCCACTTAATGTGCTTGGGTGATTTGTATTTTGGTGAATTTTAGGAGGTCCAGCTGAATTGTTAGAAGTGTTATCAATAAATGGTCGAGGTGCCATATTTAAGCTATGTGTTTGAGCCTGGTTAGGAGGAATCTGTGACAAAAACATCGGTTGGGAGTTAAAGTTATTTGCCATAGATGATGGCTTTTCGCTTATATTGGTCAATGGAGAAAAATAATTAGATGCTGTTGTGACTATTTTATTAGACGTGGCTACTGGGGCTCCAAAAGGAATTGCTGGGCCTTGGTTAAAGGATGAGTTTGTTTGAGTTGTTTGAGCAGACCTTCCTTGCGCCTGATTGACCACTGAAGGTGACCCAAACTTTACAAACGTTGTTGAGTTGAAAGGATTCTGATTCCCGAAAATTCCAGTATTTGACGGATTTTTGGAAGAATCAAGTTTGGCTTCCTCAAATGGATTTAAAGCTTGGCCTGCAGATAAAATATTTCCTGCATTGGTCTGGGGGTTTCCAAAAACCCCTGACGTCTGGTTTGATAATCCAGCTGTAGGCGTCACATTACCAAAAGGGTTTGTTTTTTGACCCAGTGCCGAAGGTTGTCCAAATGCTGAAGGTTGTCCAAATACTGAAGGCCGTCCAATTGCTGAAGGCTGTCCAAATGCTGAAGTAGCTGGTGTTGGGATGCCAAACACTGGTACTGAGGGTTTTCCAAATCCTGTAGCAGTTGTAGATATTTGTTGAATTGAGTTTCCACTATTCTGAATACCCGTTTGTGGAATTTGAAATGAAGATGAATTTTGAGTACCAGCTGGTGTAGCAAATAGACGCCCTTGCTCGCTCTGCCTACAGATATCAACACGATTCGGATGCTGTTTCCGTGCTTCAATAAGGTATTTTACAGCAGCATCTATATTTTGAACAATATACTGTATTTGTTGTTCAGAATCTCCCATAAGTTTGTCAACACTTGAAATCTAATATTCATCAGAGACAGATTCAACTTAACAAGAATATTGTCTTCATACAACTTGCTGAAGTCGATGTTGATCCGTTGAAGCCATAAAATGGAGTAATCGTATCTCCTCAAAGCTTTGCTCCCTTGGAAATCCGCCAAATAATTGCGCAGGAGCTTGTCGCCCAGGACCGTATGCACTTAAAACCCATTTAGGCTTCTCTACAGTAAGATCGCTTATTATAACCTGCTTATCAAAAATATACTGTATTTGGTCGGTCGAGACTAGAAAGATAGTAAGTCGCGTTCTTAAAGCTTTAATGAATGCTGTAACATACGTTGGCGGATTTCCGCGTCATTTAAAAGTCTTGGATCTGAGCCTTTGCCATGATCAAATCGGCAGTTATCTATGTTTTGGTCTTAGTTGGAAATAATATTCGATATGATTTGGTCAATTCACCTCCATATTTGCAATTTCCCTGCTGCCAATATCTACATACTTGAGGCATCTCCAAGCACTCAGAGGAGACTTGTATCTAGATAGTTCACTTATTCACACTGCCATAGCTCACTTACTTACTGCAATTTAGGTTTTGATCTACAGAATACTTAGGAATTAAGTTAATTGTATCACGTTACCTAATAAAATCCAGACACTAGGATCAATTACCCGAGGCCAAAACTAATCAATCTCATCAAATTTTCAGAAGGCATGCATGTTGCTTGAATTATAAGAACAACATATGGTTTTCGGCACAGGCTTCAGCAATGAGTTATGATCATGATGTTGCATAGATTAAGCCTTTTTAGACCCATGAATATATATTAATCTTATCACATACTATTCAATCCGATCCCATCTAATTCAATGAATAAATTCGTATACCAAGGCATAGTATCTAGAGGCTCTTACTCAAATAGAGTGCCAAATATGCATATCAACATCGCGTCTCTATAGGATAACAAGAATCCCATATAAACCCTCAACATTTGGACAGGATACACAACAGATCTTCTCGCCATACGGGCATGCATTCTTTAGAAAAGCTATTTCAAGTTATCCGTTCATACAGTGATCAAAATCTACCCGACAAGGATTAGAATCACAATCATATTAGACGCTATCCATTCATCAAATCTACTGATAGAATAATTGTAGTCCTGAAGTTAAATTTAAATTAATTGAAAGCATTTAGCCTTCGCGTAGGGGATTCTACGAGATAGAAATCATACTTATCGTTTGAAGATTTATAGAACAAGCAGCTGGGGTATCCAGAAATGTAAGTATTTAACTTAGAGTGAAATATTTGGAGTATCCACAGCTGGTGTTTTTCCTATTGCCTGTACCTCATATTTTACTCCCATATCTAAACTACACACCTAAACAGACAAACGATTGGGTATTGGTAAGTTGCCTTTTACCAAAAAGACTCGCTATATTGGAGCATGTAAAACCACAACAGTAATTATCAGATACCACAAAGCAAGTGGAGAGCTGGTAATCAGCAGGACTAAAAGTCATCTTGACTCACTCAATCTCTTTTGATAAAAGCTTTAACATAAAAATTTGTTCATCTCTTGTCTGGCCCCCATAGATAACTTGATAAATAGACCAGACCATTAGATCAACCCAAAAGTATAAGGAAAAATAGAGAGATCAGGCTTTGTTAGCCTACAAAACTTTTCAAGGTACGGTTATCGCTTAACAAAGAACGCACAGTCCCTAAGCATACTGTGCCCTAAGATTTGTGTACAATTAAGTATTTATCCAAATACTTGCTTGATCCTCAACTATTGATTTAGTTAAGAATAAGATGATTTGCGCTATCCATGGGGCATATACAGCATAGAGAGGCACGAGGTAAAAAAAAATGTGTTGGTCGTAAAGTTCTGAGACAACTGCAAGTAATTGATGCTAATATTGGTGACAATTTCGTTGTTTTGTGTGAAAGTGCAAGTAAAATTGCATGCTGATAGTGATTCAACAGAAATATGGCAGATCACAGGTGGATTATCACTAGTAAAGTACCAAGCGTAAATTACGATGCAGAAAACCCGGTTTGTGAATCCGCGATTTGGTCTAGCCCTAAATCTAATTAGCATGGGAAATAATTCAAAGACCTAATTTAGGTGATAGCTTGGGAAAAGTTTCAGTCATTTGTCGCTCATTAATTTCTGATATAAAAGTGATAAATCATATCAAACCATATCCTTTCAACGTTTGTTTAGCCTCACAAATTGCTGCCAAATCAATATATAAATATTTTATTGATCTATAATACACTGTTTTTGAAATGAAATTGTCGAAATGTCTCAGAACTTGTCTCAAAAAAAAGTGACTCTCGACCCCTACCACCCTACATCTGAGCCGAAGTACATTATGATATTCATTATCACCTTGGAGTATAAGGAGATTATAGCTCTCGATTCCTGCCAATCATCTAGGATAATTGCCAACTTCATAATCTCACCACTCTCTATATAACATGTGACAGTGATACATCTAAATAAATAAGTTCTATGCCCGAAAAGTAAATCAAGTCGATATAAATGCTTAATCAAATTCCCAACTTCCTGAGACTTTAATATCATTCGTTCTCACTCTGTTTGAGTTTCTATAATCACTATCAAACCAATCATCATCAGAGTCGTCTTCAAAGTCCCAATGGATAGGTTCACCAAAATTGGAAAGCACACCTCGCCATTCACCTGATACAATTCTTGATGCAATCCCTAGCATGAGCTGAATTAGATTATTGGAAGGTGTGATAAAAATATCAGATGTCTTTCGAACGATCTTTGTGGGTACTTGATGCGCCAAATGGAGCATTTTGTATCTTAGAGCAGGAGTCAAGGAGTTACTCTTCGAAAAATTGGCACCATCTAAAGCTCTTCGACTTTGAGGATGTAACGAATTATCAGACAATGCTGATGGCACCTCAAAGGTATTTTCGTCTGACTTGTCAGCTTCATCTCTGGATTTTGTACTACTTAAATTTGAGGCAGATTCTTTATCATCTCTCACAAAGCCTGAATTGTAGAGATTATTCGTTTCTTGGGATTTTGTGACTGTAAAGCTTTCTGAGACGCTTCTTCTATTACCCCCTTGAGCTAACAGAAAACTATTGTCATACGGATCAGAGTGGCTCGGAATTGAAGATTGAGAAGAGTTTTCAGGTAGAGTCAAACATAAATTAGATGAAGAATGATATGATTGTAAGCTTTGAAATGAGCTTGAATTTGAATCTTTGAAGTTTGATTCATGCACTATATAATCACCTGATGTAGATGCGTCTAGCTCTGTGGTATTGGTAGTACCAGACGAATTTAATGAATGTGGTGTAAAAGATTTTCTTACATTATATGAAGACGAATGACAGCGCCTTTTCTCGATTCTCTTCTCAACTAAAGGTTGAATTCTTCTTTCAGAGAGATCTTTCCCTAGATTAGAGCTAGGGCTCTGTTCAATACTGCTATGAGATTCAAACTTATTTTCTATGGACCGATTTGTAGAATTAAGGATTTGTGAATACTCGGAGTCGAAGACTGGACTTGAGAATTTCTCGGAAAGCTCTAAATTATCTTGATGTACTTCAAATCGAGGAGATGAATTCGGCGATTTTCTGTTAGCTTTTGGAAATCTAGTGTCAAAAGTATAATTTTTAAAGCCCTTAAATGAATTGTTATTTAGGTCATTGGATTCCTTTGAGTAATCTATAGTTATTTGTGAATCTTCCTTTATCGATATTGAAGGCGTTGGTGTTAAGTCTTCTTTGACTCTTCTGCGAAATGGACATGGCGTTTTCTCAAATCTTAATATTTGGTCGAGAACTCTCTTCAATTCTTTAACTCTTATTTCTTCATCATGGCTTGCTAATGGAACTTCGATCCGCCAAAAAAGTGAGGGTGATCCTATGACAAACTTTGATTCTTCATCAACACACCAAGCCTGAGACTTAGGTAAAATTGGTCTGATCGCATTTTGGCAATTTAAGAAGGCAATAGATTCAGGTGCTCTATATATACGTAAGGAACCTAGTGTAAATAATCAGCCACATTCAACCAAAGTTTGAGGTATAAGAGTTTAAGACAGAATTTTTTATAATTAGCGTACCAACGGCGACTGTTCTTTCGAAACGAGAAGTCCAAGGTAGAGTTCCCGGCTCTACTTTCCTTAGGGCAGATTCATTTGTATTAACAGACTTGTAATCTAAGCCTAAGGGCTTAAACTCAACGATGCGTACGTCTGGAAGGCTCAATAATATCTCGATCTGGGAATGTTGAGGCAAATAAGACGTAACAGATGCCGGACTCGATGCTCGCCTCGGATAATGTCGGATATTTCCAAGTAGAGCCATTATCTGTTTTTCAAGAAAATGAGAGACATTCAATTTTTTTCAAACAAAGTGGGCGCCCATAATGAGGCACCGCTCACCAGAAAGAGCTTGCCACACGTTTCAGATTTGGTGGCGGAGCAAATAGTGGCAAATTTCAAATTTGATGGATTCCCGTATATTAAGGTGCGGAAACAAATCTACATAGTGGCATAGCATATGGCATAGAATAGTATAGTATTCCATACCATAGCACATGATACTTACTAACCGCCATCCGAACTACTAATCGTTCACTGTGAATCTAATATCTTTGGTTACATGTATTTAAACTTTGCTGATGCAGCCCAACCCCTGTTACGACAAATGCATGACATCTCGAGCCATGCAGTGAATATCAGCCGGCTCCTTATATTCATATTGTTAAAAAGAGATTTGATACTATCATTCTAAACGACGGTGAAGCAATTTGGCGTGAAATATCCCTGCCGAAGCCAACTATCAATTATCAATTATCTCCATCTAATCATAGATAAGATCCACCCTAATCTTTACATTCAATTAGAATAGACGTGGGTGTTTTCAGAAGTAATAAGGACATTGATAGTAACAAGTGCCCGACTTTTCAGAGTCGGCAATCGCTACAGTGTGTTATTTTATTAGTGGAGTAGAGATATGGGCTATTATTAATGGGTGGGTTCGCTAAACTTAATATGGAGTGATCTACAAGTTTGAATAGGGTTATTCTGTATGGTGTTTTTTTACCGATGATAGTATAGCTTGAATTATATCTTCATGAAACCCTTTACACTCAAACTCTACTCTAATTTCATTAAAAATCAAACATTTAATCCTCTATTGGCCCCATATCGCCTTCCATAACAGCTTGAAACCTATTATGCATGCTTTCAATAAGTTTTACGAGCTCTTGTGCACTCAGAGAATCACAGCTGGATGACGCTCGTATCCACGATTTTCCAAGTCGGACTAGATCACTCTTTCATTCGCGTCCAAGTGACGAAAGAGCCCAGGTGCCAGGCAGCTAGCTCTAAGTAGCTCATCTTATTTTTATCAGGCGGCAAATTCATAAAATTCCGAATTTTATCAAGGTCATCTGAGTGAGGTAATCATGAGCTCCCGACCTCGAGCTTGTATGGGTATCACTGGTACGCGACGAAGTGAATGCCCCACCTTTCTTCGAGAAGTTCCTACTTGAGTTGCGATCTTTGATCGATTAAGACCAGCTTCGTGAAGTTTTTTCATCTAAATAGATTAAATTAATAATTAAGACTAGATAATTCTCTTGATATATCTTATCGACTCTTAGACAAGGGTGCAGAAGGTGATGACTAAGTATATTTGTTTGTTTGTTTTATATTTTACGTCTATCTACTGTAATGATTAATTACACTAGACCCAATTGGGAAAAAGACGCTTAAAGCTTACAGCTCTAGAAGCCTGAGGCGTCCAGCTTCTTCAAGCTAGAGAGGAAGAAACCTGAAAACTAGGGTAGTGACGGGTAACTCAAAACATCACCCTGTGTGACTAAGTATCTATCAGACGTTTAATCATATTAAGATCGATTCTTAACAGCGCTGAGTCAATGGTGATATGGTTATTTTATCTGTATCTAAGGTAAGCATGGATTACTAAGTATAGGTTAGTTGGTCAAGGATAACTGTAACGATCGCATTGATAATATGATAAGCGAAGGAGAAAGTTAATAATTAATATCCCGAAAAGGGAGGGAAAAATGCATATTATATATTATACTCAGGACTGCCGGATATCTGTGGCCAATCAATATCTTGAACTCTCTCCAACTAGCACAAGAAATTATCCTTGCAGTGTGGCTACGCCCCACTAGCTCACAATCTACCCATGTCAATAGGTCAATACCCACATACATATTATCTCATTTTAGCAACATTATTACTCAACCCACCGCAGTCGCGTATTCAGGACGGACAATAGAGCTAACAACTCATTCACCATTCACAAAGCAACAGAAAGTTGGTGCGAACAGACAACAAGAATAAGCAAACAAGAATATATTTACGGTAACTACATCAAACGTAAAATTATGTTTTCTCAAATATTATTGTGCCTATAAATTTATTGGCCAGCTTGGACAATTCTAGTTAATACTTCACATTATCATGATGAATCCATTTCTCAGCGCGGCCTGAACCATTAGTTAAAAATCAAATTAATCTTATTGTCACTCAAGCGGCTCAGGGAGTTAATCAATCTCCTAACTGAATTGCTCCATGCAGCTCAGCAGCCCCATCTACATGATTAATGCTAATTAATGCTACTTCAGTTTCAATGCAACTACCGCCTGAGAAATGTTATACTTTGTTCTTCGAATTATTTGCTGCTGCTCAGACTTTCGCTGCTAGCCATGGCTATGCAATCGCAAAACGTAATTCGCGTGCACGATAATATAATTAATATCGTGGACTCATTTCCATGATATTTGTTCATCGAGATGTGTATGGGATAACCTTTGATAAGATCTAGCGAAAATGTCAAGGGAGATCTCGTAAAAATGGAAGCACATAGAGAATTTATGTTGCAAAAGCGTGGAACAGGACTTCTGGCATCGTCAATACAGTCAGCCTAACCATCTGCTAGAGACTAGACTCGCCTCCTACCCAAGCATCGGCAACTGAATTGTAATGATATGTCATAGTTAGAGCGTCTACATTTTAGTCAAATACAGCTACGAATAATACATTATTGTTTTCGGAAACACAATCTAGGAAGACTTCTGACCACCAAAGATGTTTACTATCGGTCTCTTGAGTTTTGGGTAAGAGAATTACGTGGAATAACGATATTACAAGTCCTTGTCAATGATGCAAAGCAGAAAAACGGGATAGTAGAGTATTACCGGAGATTTAGATCTCACGGATGGAGTATCTGTAGATATGTAGCCACATGCACTTGCACTTTAGGTATTTCCTATCGGCACAATCCGAGGGAAGCTTTTCAGCAAAGTTTCGATACTATTTGTCGGTTTTACTGCGGGTTCAATTGGGTGTTCACACTTGATTTTTGAGTTACATTCTTCTATTCTCTCTTATTGTCTAAATTTTTTTTGTTGACAAAATAACGATATATTACGTAAGAAGATCCGATGTAACTAGTTAATTCCGCTTACGTCAGTGTCTCCCCCCCTATCCCCTGACTAGCTAGCTAGGTTTACAAGGGGAATTCGGTGGGGTAAAAGGTTGGTAACGTTGTGTCTTTCTGAGCTGACTAAGCTCAGGGCTATAAGGTATCCGAGGCAGGCAGGGCTGTAAAAGATTTGGCAATTAATTACCATTACCCTGGTAATCTTTTGATATTCGTGGATAGATAGATATACACTGGCTCAGGCATTAAGAATATATCCTTGTAAATGCCGATCTTATGGCCAACCCCTGTCGAATTTCGGTATAAAATAACGCTGACATAATATTTTATTTAGGCTGGTACAGTGAGTGACTGAATATTACTTTCCTCTGTCTTTTCATCTTCAATTGGCTAAGTTTCAATGCATCTAATACTGTCTGTCCAACCCACATAGTCACAAGATAATCATCGCATTAAATGAATTCAAGTAGGTTGTGAGTAGAACATATATCTGTTTATTGAGCGTCTTCTCAGTATGAATCCTATATCCACAAATTGCTCATCAACGCCTCAACGATCCCGTTATCCCACGCGAGATCGGAAGTTACAAGTAAGTATTGCACATACTTCAAGAGCAAATTTTATTTCTTAACGTCTCAGATTCTCACACTTCATCTAGCTGGAAACAAATTAAAATACATCGCTGAGTTTCTTGGAATTACTTTAGCACAAGTAAAATATACTATACGTTGTGTCCATGTCTCTCCTAAAAAAAGCAAAGGTGCTCCTCCAAAACTCAATTCTACGTAAGGAAAAGAGTTAAAAGAATATGTTTGTTCTTCTCGTGAGACGAGACAAATGTCTACGAACTTGCATCAATCTTTCCTGACTGGATTGTGGGTGAAAAAGCCATCTGGAATGCCCTTATTAAGAGAGGATATAGACGATGCCTTTCCAGAAAAAAGCCTCCACTATCGGAAGAAAATAAACGTATCCGTAAGGCATGGGTTGAGGCTCATATTTACCTAACCCAAGAAAATTGATCGCTCATCCTTTGAAGCGATGAAACCTGGATTAACGATGGGAAGATCACATCCCAATACATCACTCGGAAGGTCAGGCTCGTAAATTTATTGTTGTATATGTATAGATTAACGAGGTTTAAAGATAGGTGAAGAGTATGACCATACTTGTGTGACAGAAAAGCAAAGGAATAATAATTTGTGGACGTTTTGGGGCTGCTATTCTGGACGACAAAAATGTAACCATCTTTTCTGGGAAAGATAAATGCTAAAAGCTACACCGAGCGCAAGCTTCCCCGAGTTGTGCACTGGATAAGGTGAAATCCTCGCCCTGATAGTTGCTCTGTCAGGTTCATGCAAGATAACGCCCCCTCAAATAAAGCCGCCTTCACTTTGACATATCTTCGCTCTCACGATATTGAACCGACCTCCTGGCTAGCTTTCTCTCCGAATCTAAATCCGATAGAGTGTGTATGGAGTATGACGAAGTTATTTATACAGGCACGATATCTAGAGCTTGGTCAAGGAAGACAGCGTAGTCACTCACGAGTCCGTGAGATTGTTGAGGAGGCTTGGGATTCTATAACGCCGGATCAACTTCCAACCCTGATTAGTAGCATGCCAGCAAGATGTCAGGCTGTTATAGATACCGATGGGGGAACAATATTTTAATAGTCTCTAAATTTTTGATTGTAACATATTAGTTAGAATTTACGTGATCAAACATAATAAAACTTTGAATATCTTGAAATCATTTGAAAAACTACCTAATCAGTACTAGTACAATAATAAGAAGAGGAATTGCAAGGATTTAAACTCAAGGAAGCCAAGACTTTGCCCCACCAAAATCAGATCTTCTAAAAATTTAGAGTTTAGAGTGAATGGCATTGCCTAGAAAGAATAAGATATACAATTGTTTTAACGCTAAGCTTGACCAGAAATTACCTCATTTGTATAAAGATCGTCAAAAAACCCCTACCTATAAAGCATGGGTATAAAGTTTATGCCTGTACCTGAGTGTGGTTATTGTAGTTACAACTAATTTTTGGACACGGGTTTTGTGATCTCTTCCAATTCCTTCGTATGAGACCAACACAGAGACACAATTTTACTTAAGCTTGTGTGAATTGAAAGAGAAAATTAGTTCTAGTTCACATCGGTAGTTATTTCTTTTAGCAATTTTCTTGTAAATAGATATGTTTATTTTTACATATTTTTCCTGTAACTCGTATCTAATTCTCAAGGATTGTGGAATTTGCGGGACGAGACTAGTACCCAAAGGTGTTAGTCACATGATTTCTCGGGTAATACCCAAATACCAAGCTAATCGACAAATCCTTTACAGCCAGCCCTTGCGACTTGTTAGGCGGACTTCTTTGGCCGAAGAAATATACGCTTTGGCCACTGACGATAGCATAGCGGCCGCCTTGACTTGCGTGGGGGCGGCCATCAACAACATTATTTCCATTTCATACCTGCCTAGTGCGAATCTAAGATAACGGCGGCATAATGGTTGACGACTATACAAGCTCTAGTTCTAAGCATCTAATGTCTCATTTTCAACCTAATGCTATACTTAGAGGTGCTCAACTAACTATTGTCGGAGGTAAACTACTCTGAGTGGATTTAACGCAATACGACGGTTGACAAAATTTAAGCCTTACGAGCTCTCCGAAACCCGTCTCTCTTGACTTCCCAACACTACAAGCAGGTTGCTATTGCCATTGCTTGTGGAATTACGATACGTATTGCTATCGCCTTGCCGGTAAATTCCTAATAGCCCCTTTAAAAGAACGCAATATTTCGTTATGATTTACCATCTTTTAAGAAATAAGATATGATAGCTTCAAGTTACACTCTTCTGCAAAAAATAGCTGCAGAAGTACGAGTCTTCATCGTTTAATAATATTTTGATTCATCTCAGGTGCTTGGAATTAAATTTCTCCTATGGCTTTTATCTTTCTTATTCGAATTTGAATATATCACATGGAGCCAAAATGTAGCCAACGGCTTAGGATTTATTCAAAACTCCGTCTTACAGATTCCGTTATTTTTAATGATGATGATGAGAAATATAACCCCTACTCTTGATGATGTGTGAGTTTTTTACATCCAATTCGTTTTTAGACTGAATACAATAGGTTTATGGAGTCGTAAGCTTCTTGTTAATATTTCTACCTCCCCTGACAAGCTCTTAGACTTGCCTGGGTAGATAGCACATATTACAAAAAGCATGAAATTGAAAACTCTACTAGTTTGAGAAACGGCTACTACGAGAATTTACGCAAGTACCCAACCAGGGATATCTACATTCAGCCAAAAAGTGCATCAAGTAAGTTCAAAAAATTGATTACGTGGTCTAGCAAAAAAGCTGGACTCTCACTCATGATATTCATGTTATCATATACACCAATAATAGGACGCTTTGTGCTGCCTGGTGCATCATTCTATACTTTTCAGAAAGTTATTGGTCTAGCCCCGGCAAGTTTGATATTTGGAGTCAGTGTCTTCTTGCCCCGAACTTTTCTTGTGGTTTTTCTACAAAGTTATTTTGCTTCAAGAAATTTGATGAGAGAACTGGTTGGTCATTTGACATATAGCATGGGCCGAGTTGCTAAACTTAATAGCTTGAGCCTTATTTCTGCCGCTTACGTTTCACAAAAGCACAAAAAAAAAACTGGTTCCATGATCGTGAAGGGCTACTTTTTGGATTTGGGGTTGGATTTTACTTGCTTATCCGGATCCCATTCCTAGGTGTGTTAATATATGGGATAGCAGAAGCATCAACAGCATACTTAATCACCAAAATAACCGATCCCCCACCCCCACCTGACCAAAGAGAAGAGTTTGCAGTTACTCAGCAGCATTGGACTAACAAGATTGATTTCTTAAAACTAAGTCTTACAGAAATTGATAAAAAAATAAACAGTAAGAAAACTATATATTCGTCGAATATTGATTCTATATCATCTTTGCATGACTCAAAACCACCACCTTATCAGGAATTTGAAGATAAACAGCTCTATTAGACTACATACTGAAACTCTATTTAGCAGAAATTAAGGTATAACTATAAGCATTTGTATACCTATCTACTATCTACACTTAAGGTCTATATAATCTCAATGATTATATAAGGATGTATAAAAATATACTTGTAACACTGTTCCCAATTTCGAAATCTTAACGATAGTGGAATTGTTCTAGACTTTTTCGTTGGACAGTATGGTAGTCACATTTGAATTTCTTGGAATTATTTATTCAAAACGATACAAATATTGGTACTGATGGTTAGGTAAAGTCTGATACAATATGGAACAAATATTGTGAAAGTTAGTAC
Source organism: Erysiphe neolycopersici (assembly GCA_003610855.1). Taxonomy (NCBI): domain Eukaryota; kingdom Fungi; phylum Ascomycota; class Leotiomycetes; order Helotiales; family Erysiphaceae; genus Erysiphe; species Erysiphe neolycopersici. The sequence goes on along the minus strand of MCFK01002679.1, from coordinate 576 downwards.
GTTAAAGCTGCTGGGAAGGATTGCGAATGAAGAGCACTGAATTGAATATCCCAATTACCTATCCTCCTCTCTTTTCCCCTCTGCATTAGAATCGCAATATTAATTGACTGATTGAATGATTGATCTTCCTTTCCAGTTTACCAAATTATTCACAAACTCAATTTTATTCTTTCTCCTTTTTCAAATTTTCACTGATAGACTCTAGGTGTAATAGGTTTTTAGATTATAGGTGGGTGGGTGATTAGGGTGTATTAATTAGCAACTATGTTAGAAGGTCTTAAAATGTGATATCACAAGTCTTTGACGTAAATCAGGTTGTTTGTTATGAAAGTTCTATATATTATATTATATTCTCTTCTCTATTCTACTCAAGTTCAATGTATAGAACAATGAGTTGTTCACGTGATCACTAGGAACAGGTCTATCTATCTATATCTAGCTATTTTAATTTTCCGACACTGGCAGTTTTTCTTTGTGAAATGGCCTAATTATTCAAGGTGGCCTATCTGTACTAATTCTTTAAGTCTGCTAGAATGGTCTTTCAACTGACCCTTCTGTTGAAATATCAGAAAATTT
>MCFK01002675.1:0-10816 GCA_003610855.1 Erysiphe neolycopersici | reverse complement strand
TTTGTTATTTTCCAAAAGAGATGTCTGACCGGCCCTATTGTGTAATCAAAACTGTAACTTGATATCATCAGGCATTTTCCGAAAATCGACTTGATATACTTATCACTCACTTTTTGATATTCGGTGCACCATCTCTGCTGAAATATTTTCGTGGGTGAATCGAATATCATTAAGTGAGTGGTAAGTATATCACGTCAATTTTCGGAAAATACCTGATGATATCAAGTTACAGTTTTGATTACTCAATGCATAACAATTTTTCTCAATAACAAATTTGATATTGTTTTAGGAACACTTGCTTTAAGTCTGACCCTCCTTAATGCATATACTCTTCATGGTTCTCGATTCAGTATGCTCTTCGTAATCGTTCATTCTCTCTTTTCAGCACGTCCCAGTGTCTTCCACCACATTCTAGGTGCTTCCACTACACTTTTGTTCGTTCATTGTGAGACAAGTATTAGCAAGGCCAATGCTATCCTAACGGGTTAATCCCGTAACAGACGAAGTCAATTCAAGGAGGGCCGTATAACTTAGATAGCTCAAGAGCAGACAGACCATTAGGTCAAACCTAGGTCACTCTTTGGAAACATCAATAGATGATTTCTAAAGTAAATTAATGGAAAATATAACTAGGAAATTCGAGAAGCCTAGAATCGTATCAAAGTGCGGCTTAATTTTACACTCTTTGTGAGATTCAAGAGTTTAGAGGCTAATGAAGGTATAACATACCCCGAAAAACTTATTAACTAATATTTCAAATAACTCTGAAAGTAAAGATACTCTATTACTAGCCACAGCTAGCTGAGTACATGAGCTACAACGTCGCAGAGGAAAATTTTTATGATGAACCTTAAGATATTTCTAATAAAAACCAGGCAGAATGCCAGAGTAGACATTCAAGGAATTTTCCTATCTTTCAAGCCAGCTATAGCTCATAGAAAGGAAAGAATCAGGTACTAGTACTGATTATATATTGACCAAAATCATTTCATATTTCGAAGCACGCTAGATTGCAACAGTCTAGTTGAATCTTTCTATGATCTCAAATCTCAAGTTGAATTAGCGACGGCGACAGAAGATTTATTCCTTTTCCGTTTGATCTTCCCCCCAAGCGTTCTAGAAGCTTTTTCGATCTTTCTTTCTTTTGACTCTAGTGCGGCATCTGTTTTCAAATGTGTCGATCTCACCTGTTGTAAAGGTCCCTTATTGGTCGGAGGAGGGATAGGCTTTTCCTTTTCTTTTCGTCCAGTTGATGAGAGATGAAATGCACCTGGTTCACCTGTCACAGGGTTCTCATCCATATACTCATCACCATATTTAAGATAAATATTGATGGACTCCTCAAAAAGACGCGTTGCCAAGATAGTATCTGTATCATTTTGGGAATTACGAGTAGTATTCAGAGTTTTAGTGATTTTTGTCTCAGGAACATCAGAAAGAGGGATATCTTCCTTGCCTACGTGGGGAATACCAGGCTGGGTGGAAGATACGGATGATTTCAAGGCAGGTAGAAGGTACGTGTGGCCCAACGCTGGGCTAAAGTTTTGTAGCGATGAGGCTAATGAGAAGAAGTTGTTTAGAGAAGATATAATAGATAACTATTTTTAACAAGATCAGATAGTAAGTTGGGCAACTAGGAATAATAAATATGCTTACCGTTCTGCTCGCAATTACATCTGCTACTGAAGGCGCCATATAAATATTTTCGCCAACTACAAAATAACTTGAGTGAACTGAAATCTCACTTTCACCTACCTGTTTTATCCGCCTGGTCTGCTTTCTGATGACCCAAACCCCAGTACCAGTCCCCGGCGCCATCTCTGCAGGCTCATGAGCTACAATAAATTCTAACCCAGTCATGGTTTTTAGACGACCTTCAAAGGCCTCGCGTGTCTGAATCAAATGCATCATATTTGGGTTAAACATGGCTTGACTGAAGAGAACAGCATTATTAGAGGTTCGATCAAAAAATGGAGACTGTGCAAAGTAAAAAAGTATAGAGTTGGAATGTATTCCCTGCATCTCCAAAGCTGTTTGAGGTGACCTCCATTGTATCTCATCGAGGGGTGTCTCTTTAGTGGTCATTTTTATGGGAATATATAAGTTGACTTATGTTCGATACCAAAAATTCATCAACTAAATGCTAGTTCGGGAAATTATTTTTCCGGCTAATCTTCATGCTCCGAAAGTTTATACGCAAGCAAAACAAGATACAATAAAAATTTAACACCCCTTAATACCTTCTTAATCTTGGAAATTATTAAATATGGATCTCCTTTCCTCAATCCGTAAAGAAGGTTCACGCGGTGGAGTGAATTTTTCTTGGTCCGATGTCACAACCTCTCAACATCGTGAAAACTACTTGGGTCATTCTATCATGGCACCAGTTGGACGATGGCAAAAAGGAAAAGATCTCTCCTGGTATGCAAGAGGCGATGATAATTCCATTAAAAATGGTGAAACTGCAGAAGAAAAACACATTCGAGAGAGAAAAGAGGAAATAAGAAGGATTAAAGATGCCGAGGAAGATGCTCTTGCGAGGGCCTTGGGGCTTCCAGTTAAGGACAGAAGCACAACTGGAAGTAATTCTATAACTTTGGGAGAAGTTAATAAAGCAGTCAGAGAGGCTGGAGTTGGAGAGGAAAATGAAGCAGGCACAGGCAGTAGTTTTACATTTTTTTCCGGTCAAATTCATAATTTGCAAGAAAAAGTTAAATCTACAGAAGATTCAGATCGTAGCTATGTGAGGAAAATTGAAGGACGAAGAAAGAGAAGCAGAAGTCCAAGGAGAGAGAGGCTCTCTGGACGACATCGAAATCATTTAAGGAGTCCTGAAGATAAGAACAATTCAAGATATAGAGACTCTCGAAATCGTCATTTAAGAAATCAATCGATTGAGAGAAGGTACAGTGGTGATTTAAGTCGCAGAAGATATCGAAGTGAAAGCCCTGATAGAGTTAGAAGTAGAGGAGGCAGAGAATCTCGGGAAAAACATCGTAGAAGCAAATCTCCCACTTCACATTCACATTCACATCATTATCATCATAGAAAAGGCCGTGATATTTAAAGAAACGGTTACTAGATGATTTTTGTAGGTATTAATAAAGTTAATTTAGATTTGCCCAAAATTAGTAAAATTATGTTAATGACGGTATCAAATTCTGTATATTCTGTAATTATAAAAGGTGTGTATACTCCTTTTTGCATGTTTCCTGCAGATTGGTCAAGAGTTTTTGTAAGCAATAGCAATCATATTCTGAATCAAATTGTTACCCCTAGATGTTAGCGCAAAACCCCAGATATGATACATGACACCGGTACCTTAATGCGCTTCCCAATATCTCTGCAGGATCAGAGTTCAGATCATATTATTCTCTTCTGATTTATATATTAATTGCAAAGCTTCAGGAAGTCATTTTTATTAAATTTTACAAACTAGCTGGAGGCTTAGTCGTACATAAATACAAACGCAAATTTATTATAAGCAGTCAGGCTTAATATGACAACATAGACATTCTCTTCCGGATAATAGCATACAAATCATTTAGATTTGTGTGAAATGCATTTTTATTAGTACCAGTATGGACTACTCAAAGCTTAGAGCAGCAGCCCTGAGGGATGGAGGCGATGAAGAGGCTGTTACAGTAAACACAAGAGCTTTAATTGACAAAGTTCTTGCGAGATATTCGGGAGAATGGACAACACTTCGAGAACTTATACAGAATGCTGCTGATGCTCAAGCTTCGACCGTGACAATTAAGTTTGATACTCTTCCATCTTTACAAATACCCTTACCAAGCTCAACAAATAATTCCGAAATACTGAAGCATGTTATCTTAAATCACACATTACGACGGTTAGTTGTTACAAACGATGGACAGAAGTTTGGAGCAAATGACTGGTCCAGGCTGAAGAGAATAGCAGAAGGAAACCCCGATGAGACAAAGATCGGAGCATTTGGTGTTGGATTTTATAGCGTCTTTGCAGATTGTGAAGATCCCTTTGTCAGCTCAGGAAATGAAGCCATGGCATTCTACTGGAAAGGCAACTCACTATTCACTAAGAGAGTTCAACTACCTCCTAATGAAGGGAACCCAGACACAAGCTTTGTTCTCGATTATCGAAATACAACAAGTCCCATACCAAATTTACTTTCATTGGCCCAATTTCTGGCTACAAGTCTGACATTTGTAGCCTTACAAAAAATAGAGCTCTTGGTTGATGAGTGGAAAATTGTATCACTGCGAAAAAAGTCTGCACCCAGTATTGAAATTCCTATGGCGAGAGATCTTGAGACTCGAACTAAGGGTGGGATGATGAATATTTTCAGTCTGGAACGAGAAAGTGTTCAAATGGACGCTATTTTTATGAATGTAGTTGGTTGGAAACCTAATATTTCAGTGTCAAAATCCGGAAACAATGAGAGTCAGTATGGTAGTAGCAACGATATTTCTTCACTAAGATCATTTTTCTCAAGATTAACTCCTAGCTCAACCCAAGCTCAACTTAAAAATAAAGCTATGCGTGATGAGAAGGAGATACAAGACATTGTACTTGAAGATCTAGTTGCCTTAACTACAGATAATGTATTCTTAAGAGTTACAACTGCTTTGGTCAAAACATCTGTTACTACCAGCTTTGCTGCAGAGCTTGAGCGTGCTACAAAAAAACCACCACCGAGATCCACAAAAATTGCCATGCTTACATCTTCGTATGATGAGACAGAAGCATCATTAAAGGCAAATCCCATAGCAAAGAGCGTTGATATTTTTGCTTCTGTTCTACCGAATAAGAAATCGGGTGGGAGAATATTCATTGGTTTTCCAACTCATCAGACAACAGGTGCAGGAATACATCTCTCCGCTCCATCAGTTATTCCTACTGTTGAGCGTGAGAGCATAGATCTAAATGCACGTTGGGTAAGAACTTGGAATGAAGAAATACTTCGAGCCTCAGGCATTGTTGCTAGACTTACATTTTCAAGTGAAATGTCCGATCTTTCTGTAAAACTTAAACATGCTGCAGAGATCGCAGGAAATAGCAGTAAAATAACTAAAAAAGAAATTGCAGCGCACATGAACGATGCACTACACATTTTTAAAACTTTTACATTTAATGAATCCACTCCTAACTCCAAAGTATCTCAGATAATAGAGGAAGCTTTTTGGACAGCGTATAGACAGCCTTTAATTGAAACGTACAGTACTCGTGGGGTTTTGATGACTTCCCAGGTACGCCTGGCTATTGAAGACCTTAGTGGCTTCGTTGAAGGGATCCCTGTTGTTCCAATCGAGCTAGTTGAGCAACCTTTTATAAACAGGCTTAAGAACTTTGGATTGTTAATGGAAATCACTGTTAGTGATGTAAAACATGAATTAGAGGCAAAAGCACTTAACAAAGAGCAACTTGTAAAGTTCATTGGTTGGATTATTTCGAAGTCTATGACTAACGAAATAGAAGGCTCTGAAATCCATTCCTTATTAGATGCGACTGTTGCAATGACTGGTGATAAAGAGGGTTCAGGAGTCATTGCTCTTGGGACTATTAAAAATTATTTAAACGTAAATCTGATACCAGCAAATATGCCACTACCTGATACTACAATCCCATTTGATATTACAAAAGCGCACTCAATGGAAAAACTGCGAGCTATTGGGTGGGAGCAACTCGAAATTGTACCTTGGCTCCGATATCTTATTGAATCAAATGAATATCGGCCTTCAAAACATAACCTTAGCACTTCTGTGACTTTCGCTGCTCAAATCCTTCAGATTCTGTCAAAATCATGGGAAACATTAAATCAAGCATCTAAAAATATGGTGATCTCACTTTTGCGACCAATTTCGATAATCCCAACCAAATCTGGCATGAGAAAACCAAGTGATGCTTTCATGGCAAATGTAAAGCTTTTTGATGATCTACCAACTGTAGTTTCTTGCCCTGGCGTAAAAGAAAAATTCCTTGCTGCTATTGGTGTTCGTAAAACAGTTGATCTTGAAACAATTTTTAATCGATTGCTCTCGCCGAATGTAGACATTCCACAGACTGGAAAAGGCTCTAACTGTCGGCATATAGAATTAATTAAGTATCTAGCCTCTGTGAAAGATGATATTCCTGCGGATGACTTAAAGAAACTGAAGAACTCGGCAATCTGCCCGGCTGAGGCTGGACCTCCTGGTTATGAATCCACAAAGGGCACTCTTGAACTCTTTCGAGTTTCAGAACTATTTGAACCAAATGACTCTATAAGAGACTTGCGGCTTCCCGTGATACACTGGCCCGGGCCACCGGGAAGTTATAGAGCTAGAAGTACTGAAGGCCATTTCCTATCATTTCTTGGCCTAAGAGCATTCCCGTCGGTTCCTGAACTTGTAAGTCTTATGGAATCAGAAGACTTAATGCTCAGTAAAAAGGCATTGTTTTATTTTATCGCAAATCATCATACAAATGGATATACCTCTTTTGAAATAGGTGCGACACCAAAAAAGTTCTTGCCTTTACAGGGTGAGAAAATCCGTGTTAGTCCTTCGGAATGCTATACAAATGAAAGATGTTCTGTATTAGGATTTAAGATTTTGAAAAAAGAACTTGTGCCCCATGCAAATAAATTTGGCGTTGCCAAGGATCCTCCTATAAATATTTGTATCGATATACTTATTAAGAATCCTCCCAAAGAGAAGCGCATTGCTATAGAAATCTTTCGATACTTTTCAGAGCGTCTTGGTGAGATTGGATCGAATCATGCTTCAAGACTTGAGGAATCTTTGATAGTTCCTGTTCAACGAGAAAAATACATATCTGATGGAAGCTTGAATGAGAAAATAAATAATGAAAAAGTTATGAAGCTTCTCACTCCCAAAAAATGCTATCTAGGCCCTTCGTTAATTTATGGTGAAATTTTTGATTTTGTCGACTTTGGTGATGCTGCGAATGCTTTTCTGCTGAAGTGTGGATCTAAGAATGAGCCAACAACTCTTGAGCTTGCGAATCTAGCTTGTACAGAACCTGCCAGGTTACTTGGAATCATGAAAAGTCCTGAGAAGTATTTGAGCTTATTACGCACATTTGCCGATGAGTTTTCCTTGTTGAAGCGAGATAGATTACTGTATAAAAAAATGAGACAATCAAAATGGCTTCTTGCATCTCATGAGGTTTCAACTACTAAAGAAAAACATAAAAGCCAGACCTTAGATCGAAATGAGGAATTATACGATTCTGACCCTGAAGACAATGAGGAAAATAAAATAAAAGAGTATCAACTTGCAAAGCCTGACCAGATTATCATTAATGATAATTACACAAGCTATAGACTTTTTAAGCAGTCTCTAATATCTGCACCTGAGGAAGAAAAATTAGAAGATTTGTATCTAGCACTTGGTGCGCAAACACTTAATAGTCTTGTACACGAAGATCTCAGACTCGGACACGCCTATGAGAAGCAAGGATCTGCTATTAAATTACGTGCACATATCCTCGAGCGATCTAGACTTTTTCTGTATGAGTACAAAAGAGATTCCATAAAACACGATGTAAAATGGTTAGAAAAAAATCTTAATGTACAAGTAGTTACCTCTATCGCGCTACGAAGATCATTAAAAGGGCATTCCTTATTTCATACGGAAAAGCGACTTGCAGCATGTAATAATGATTCACGAAGTGGCTGGACTCTCTACGTCACTCCTGGTGATTATGACTCCTATCAGATAAGTCAATCACTTTGTAGATTATTACTCGAACGTCCAAACCATAGCTCTTACCTTACATTCGAGTCCTTTTTGAGTCTAAATTTGTATCAACTACGTTCACGTGGCTACAACGTTGAGCGGATACTGCGAGCGAAAGCTGCCGAACAAAGAATCGCTGAGGAAGAACGGAAAAAGCAGCTCGAGGTCGAGCAGAAATCTATTCGAGAACAGGAAGAGCAGTGGAAAAAACAAAATCAAATTATGCCCGTTGCTTTCTCTAAAGAGCGAACTAAATCAATCGAAAACCCAATGCCAGGTGCTTTTGACGATTCATTGCCAGAAGACTCACCTCCGACTCAAAAGAAATCCAACAGTAGCATCTTTTCTGGCCTTTCTAAGCGCCTTGGTCTAAATTATTTGAATAATGAGGCACAGGAACAAATGACAAACTTTCTAGGAGGGAATCATATACAGCCACAAGATAAAACTGAAAATCTCCCATCCAATGAAGATGTTAACAAAGGTAGAGTTTCTTCACCTGCAGCTCTTCAGCAAAATTTGCTTAATGCGATTAAATCTTCTCGTGCTCACGATTCCGATGTTCTTTTTACTCCGCCAAGCACTCAGTTAATAAAAGAACAGACCTCATACTGCGACTCTACATCAGCACAGAACATAATCTTCTTAGCTGACACAAAAAATGGCATGAGGATTTTTGTTTCAAAAACTATGACGAGAAATACGCGGGAACTACTCTCTAAAAATATTTTAGATCTTAATAGTTTTGCCGGACTACTCCAGGAGGTTGCTGAAATTTATTCTCTGCCTCGAAAAGCAATGCATATCTTCTTAGATGAGATAGGTAGTACCATCGCCTTTAACTCTAGTGGCAGCATTTTTTGTAACTTCCGTTTCTTCAAACAATTGCATGCTAATCGTATAACCCAAAATGAAGGTAGAATAACGGCTACTTCATATTGGTGGGTTGTCGTTGCACATGAGCTGGCTCATAATGTTGTTACAGCTCACAATGCTGAACATAGTTTCTACACGTAAATACCCCTTTTTTCTATACGATTATATTAACCCTCTCATACCATTCGCTATTTATTTACTGATTTTTTGTAGCGAAAATTTGATAAGCAATTACTTTCCTAAGATGATGGCAAGAGCAATCGGATATCAGCAGCCTGCTTCATCTAGTTTAGTTGAAAGCACAAAAGAGCGTAGTTTATTGGACTAACTGATTTAACATTATAGTCCAGAATCAAGAAAAAAAAACAGAGTTTATATCACATAAACGAATTTCGAGGGTATCACAAACAGGATCAATAATTTGGCGTTGGAGGGAATTCTTCTTTATTAGACTGAGATGAACATGGAGAGAATTGTAAAGGGGGTTAGTTACACGCAGATTTTTTTTGTTTTTTAATTCTTTTTGACTGGTTTTTACAATATCTCGTTATCTTATTATGCTATAATGTAAGTTAATCTTAGTATTCATAATTTTCTTGTAAGGTAATTTGAATTACCCGTGGATTGATTGTATTAAAATCTGTTACGCAATAATTATTATTTATAAACCAAATGAGTTACAGTAAGTGATATGATATACTTATCCAGGAAACCACGAAAATGATTGATTCTGCCACATCTACAAACTTAATTCCTACAGCATCATTTACAATGGATTGCGTGCATCTTAATACTATGACTGATCATGAGTTTCAAATTGTAGTTGCGCGGTAATTTTTGCTTGGAAAGAAGTAAGTTATTGCTACCCATTAAAGAGTTACAGCGAAATAATTTACAAAATGTTATTTATTTTCACTACATCGTCACAAACTCCTTATTTAAGTTTTTTTGTTTTTCCTCTGTAAATTATCTGAAGTGACGCAAAAATTAATGCGATATTCTTCTAAATACTAAATATACAGTATCTTATTTGAATTCATTTTGTTGAAATTAATTACATGAATGAAAGTCGAGATGCATGGAAAAAATTTTCTTGATTTTTTGGGTGAGTAATCATCTACTTGGATACTGTAATATTCCTCAGGGATTTTTGTGAGGTGATGGAAAATAAGTGGTCTAAACGAAAAGTTTACTGGACTGATACAGTGAGTGAGATAAACTACGTAAAACAATCTATAATTTTATTGCTGAATCACGTAAGCCATTTAATATTTTTTTTTTTTTTTCGTTTGATCTTTTAACATAGCGAGTGAGGGCTACCATGATATACTTCGTCTCGCCTCTAGATCTCGAAAGGTCCAAATTTTGTGCATAAACTCTCTGCTGGGAGTTGGGTAAGTGAGTGCTGATTAAGCTAGCCTATCTGCCGTCTCGTTTCCGTATATATATATTTTTTTTGACTGGCCTGGTATCCATTTAGACTTCTAGGTCTAGTAGTAGTAGCTTGATCGGGTTACTTCGGTCTATTTATTGCTGCTTCTAGGGCTTTGAGGGCCCCATATATCTTTGCATCGTATGCCTCCGCGCCTGGCATTGCGCCTGACCCTGTACTTATCCTTTCGTTACCTTTGAATAGAAGCATATCCATCCACATGCTGATCTTACAAAGCCGTATGAAGACCAATCTGAGTACGCACGAGTTTTGTTCGTCGGCAGTTCTGCTATTCATTGTTTTGCTTGGGTTGCTTCAACACGTTTATCTACAGGTTTAGTGATTTGAGTTGTCTCCCATTTGAATGGTTTCAGTCGTCCAGATCCTTCAGCTCTTGGCATATTTTTTTTTTGTATTCTCATTAGAAGGTCGCGCGTGAGATATCGCTCTGGGACTGTGAATGATCGGGATTTTGGTCCAGCGCGCAATCCTATGCGTTCGATGGTGTTCTTTGGTGTTTCAACCGTTCGGTATACTAGGGGATGCCATATATCACGTCGTTGTATGCGTCTGCCGCCCTTATTCTTTTGTGCTATAGCAGAATTACATACAGACGATGGTGGGATCCCTGCCTCTCTCTACGCGAAGCTATGTTTGATCTAGTGCGCAACACTGGTGTAAGATCCCTGTCAACAAAACAAAACCTTACGGGTTTTGTTATTTGGTGACTTGTGTCGATTTATTTCAGCTCCCGCTATCCCGGCAGACACCGACAACCGGCCCG